>OY992889.1:75707939-75772939 GCA_963921405.1 Cepaea hortensis | reverse complement strand
ACGGCGGTCAAGGACTCGATCCGCATCGAGAGAGATTCAAATTTTTAAAAATGTAAAAATGACCTAGGCCAGGTGGTTGATCTAGCCTAAAATGGGTACTAGGAAGTGTCTTGGGAAGTAAAGTCAGTCTATGTGATATTGTCACATGACCAACGGAGCGCAGATTGGTCTATTAGCTTATCCATTGTCAAACAAAATGAATGTTTGGACCAGGCATTCAGAAAGCCACCAAAACCTGCTCAAGACGATTACCATCTTATGGACAGACCAGAACAAGTCATTATTCTGCACCTCAGAACAGGACACAATAGATTACGCAACCACATGTATACACAATTCAAAATTGGCGAATCAGCCATGTGCACATGTGGATTTGCGCCGCAGACCTCAGATCACTTACTCTAAGATTGCCCCAAACATGACACATCTAGGCAAACCTTCTGACCTAGAGACACAACAGTGGAAGATCAACTGCATGGACCACTGAGTGAATTAAAAAAGACAGTGAAGTTCATAAAAGAGACAGCACTGCAGTTATAGACAGATTTCAAGCGAACGAAAGAAGAAGAAGAAGGCACACAATCAAATGAACAAGAATTATAATGTAAATTTCCGTTCACTGAACATTGAAACTGTACAAGATGCCACGAAACAAAACAAATAATACGGTGACCCTAGTATGGCGATATATCGTCCTTCTATTCAAATAGGAGTCACATTTGGCGATATTTGACACCGAATCAGTTTAAATTATGGTCTAGCACAATATTTCCAATGTGATTTAAGTCGTATAAAA
Organism: Cepaea hortensis; assembly: GCA_963921405.1. Taxonomy (NCBI): domain Eukaryota; kingdom Metazoa; phylum Mollusca; class Gastropoda; order Stylommatophora; family Helicidae; genus Cepaea; species Cepaea hortensis. The sequence goes on along the minus strand of OY992889.1, from coordinate 75,772,143 downwards.
GGGCTCTTCACTTTGTACTTGTACATTGTACCAAACAACGCATCCAGTCATCATTTCATTCTCAATAAACGATGTTCTTTTCTTAACTCATTCATTACTGAATACTTAATGGACTGACATAAGCCAAGCTAATTGTATCTTTTCAGCTGCTGCTGATGTCTTGGCAAGTTTTACGTTCAGTAGTTTGCCATTGCTTTCTGAACGACCGGCTCGCATACCTTTCCGTAAGAAACCAACGTGCGTGATCCGTTGCCGAATGTCTCGCAGCTGTGTTTCGTCCGTGGGTACACGGGATTACGAACAGCGTCCTTAACACCTTCGCCAGGGAGACTTCTGTACCTTTCTACCGCCCATTAACACACACACACACACACACACACACACACACATATATATATATATATATATATATATATATATATATATATATATATATATATATATATATATACCGGCTCCGTGGCCGAGGGGTTAGCAGCTTTCTCCGCTAACTCCGAATACTCTCGTCACGTGACGCGACGAGAATTAGCAGTGGTTCGAATCGCAAAAGTGACTTATGAGAGTATGGAGCCGGTCGCTCAGAAAGTCGTGGCGTGCTGATGAGCGTAATCTAGCCTAGGAATCAACATACAGCTGAAAGATGCTGGTGTTGACCGCAATATCCTGAAACAGGATGGAAACGCGGGGAAAAAAAAAATATATATATATATATATATATATATATATATATATATATATATATATATATATATATATATATATATATATATATATATATATATATATCTTGGTATCAACAACTAAACATCACATTGCCTAGTTGAGTTGGGATTGAAGCAACGCCCTGCAAATGACATGCAACATGTTAGTATAGTAATCACTTTCTCCTTCTGAGCTTCCTAGCTTTGGAGCATAGATCATTGTTGTATAATATTAATATCTACTATATTGCCCCTTAACCTGACTAACAAAGCCCGATCTGAATAGACAAATATTCCTTTACTGTCTTCGCTCTTTCTCTGTCTAAGGTTATATTCACATCCATTTAATGTTTTTATGCCCTTCTAAGTGGAGGTTAGCACGGCCGAATGGATAAGAATGCGATTCTTAAACATCCGGTATGCTGATGCTGAGGCAAAGTGTTCAACCCTTAGATGGGACAGTTGGGCTAACATGTTGACTTCTCATCCTTGACTTTGGGTCGTAATTTACAAGTACCTCTGAAGTCGGAGTGGTTTCGCCTAACGGCGAGGAACACTGTTAATATGAAAAGCTAATCCTCACGCAAAATTTAATCAAGTGCTATCAAGTGTGTATGGACTAGGCTTGAGATCAAAGCGAGTGAGCGCAAACAAAAACAAAAATTCCCTCCTGAGTAAATTATCCCTTATTCCTTAGACAAGATTTATCCTGTTCCTGTTCATCTTGTCTTACATAATCCCAAGAAACTAACATTTAATCTTTTAATTTTCTTCTTGATGTTTTCCAGGTTACCAAGATTGCGTGTTCTCATATTCCATGTCCCAGTAACAAATGCATAAAATGCACCAATAATTTCAACAGAAAGAAATTATTATAATGTGAGAAATTTGAAACATTGATGGTAAAGATTTGAGAATAATACAGAACGTGTAGAGGCAACAAGAGCAGCCATAAGAGTTGACAACCAGTTGGGAACTTTTCTACACATTAAACAAGGTGTTAGACAGGGTTGTGTACTATCACCCGATCTGTTCAGTTTGTACACCGACATAATAATGACATCCAGACAAGACATGTCAGTAATATCGTTTGGAGTGCATAATGTAAACAGTTACATCCGGTCTCCAACATGGCGTATAGGCATTTGAACCGCTAAGGCCTCTGGAGTATTTATGCTTGTGGCTACGGTTTGCATTCGTATTTACCTCATGTTGGACTAGTAGTTCGTGCCTTGTGCGACGCTTTCGGTGGTCGCCCTGTGGAAAGGGATGGAGCCATATGGGATAAAACCTGGGTCAATGAAGTCTTTCGGATGACTGTCCATTCCATTGACGATGAACTGTACTATTAGTGGAGGACTTTTGTGTTGGCATTCTGGTGGCGGCATTATGCACAGTGTACCTGTGCGGGCTGTTGGCTTGCCGAGACTCCCGTCTGTTCCACTTTTCACATTGGGCAGTCAGGAGAATTTTATGTGATATTCACTGGCACGGGATCGGAGCATAATGGGGACGATCCATTACCGTGAAGTTGGAACGGCGACTAATTATCTAACTAATGTAAACAATTTGCGTTTATCTGATGACAGGGTTTTGATGCTGAAACTAGAGCGCCGTCACAAGAAATGATAGAAATAATTTTAACATAAAGTCAAAACTAAACGACAACACTCAAAAATCACGCACGCACACACACATAAATAATGGTCACTACAAAGAAAAACTGTAAACCCAATTACATCACAGTGAACAATGGCGACCTGAAAGGCATATCTCATAAGAAGAAGAGAAAAAAAAAAAAAAGAAGAATAAGCAGTCGGTTAAAGGCAAATAGTTAAATTAGAACGTACAATTACTTCTGAACTCGGATCCTGATGACGAGGGACATTCTCAATAGGGACAGCAAATCCACATGCAAAAATCAATGCAGTGCTACTAGGCGTAGTAGAACATGTCACTGTCAAACTGTCATTTACTGCGAATATAGTACCTTGCGGTGTATGGTAGAGGGGTCTTTGAGCCTGAGGAATTAAGACCGCCTGGCTAGTGCAGTCGCCGCGAAATGTGCAGGCTAGGATTTTCTTTTTTTTGCCCCCGACAGAAAAAAAATCCCACACCTTACCGGGGGATCGAACCCGAGTCTCCCGAAGGAGAGTCCGGCGTTCTAGCCACTCGGCCAGCCGCTCCTTTTATCACATGTAAGCACATGAAATTCGCTTGAGTTCACAGTGAGCGAACAAAACTAAATATAATACAATAAAGAAGGTACAAATACGAAGCGATGACTGGACAAAGTAAATTCAATCCGAGCAGGCTATTTATTGCAAGATAATTCTGTTGAAGTCACGTTAGGGGGTCACAACTTCAAGAGAAAGAACGGTTACTAAAGATGACAGTTTGTATACGGTGTTTCTATTTCTTGTCATGTCCTATTTATAACTGTCACGCCACCCACCTAGACAACAGGCACAAGTTATCTAGCCAGGCACAAACAACTCTCTGTCTGTACAATCTACCTGAACAATTTATGTCTCTTCACTTTGAAGTCTGAAGTGATAATGAAATGTTCGTATCATATGCAAAAATATGTGTATGTGCGTACGCGCGCGCGTGTGTGTGTGTGTGATTTTTATTAACTGTAAACTTATGATGTTGCATGTTCTTTGCAGGACGTTACAATGAACCCCAGGTTGATTGGTTAGACAATTTAACGTTCAGTAGTTTGCATTAATTTTTAATTTTTTTTTTTTTTTTTTTTTTGAACGAGAAGTCTGCATGTAAGTCCAACTGACCGGTGTGTGGGTTCAAAATACATATGGGTCAGTTGGATACATATGGGTCAGTTGGATTTACACGCTGACTTCTCGTTCAGAAAGCAATGGCAAACTACTGATTTTATAATTGCCTAGAACCTGGGTTGTTAGATACTTTGGCAGTGCAAGGAATTCGCAACATTCGTCTCAGGAACCACATCTGTTGCTTCCAATCTCTTCCTAATTTATATTCCAAGATTCACAATTATACTGCAAAACAGGTTCTATAGAGCACTTCAGCACTCTCTTTCCAATATTCAACGATAGTGACGTATTGCATAAGATACTCTTCATTTTCTTAAATGCAGCCTTTGCTTGCCCTATTCTGGACTTAATCTCTGTTGTGCATCGTCCTTATGATGTTAAAATGCCTCTAATTATTAAAAATCAAAAACTTGGTGAAGAATTTTCCCTTCTATCTCTATTCCACATTTGGTTGTCACCTTTACTTTGATATCACCGTTGTTACTGTTTTCTTGATATTCAAGGAGAGTCCTTTCTTTTAACTCTCTGTTACTACTATGTCCAACAATTGTTGTAGATCTTTTTCATTATCCTCCATCAATACTGTGTCAAATTCCTAGAGTATATTGTTTATATTATAACCTTCGTATATTATTCCTGGCTTATCTTTGATCTCTCTTTTTATTACTTCTCTATAGAGGGAGAAAAGATCCGATGACAAAACCATCCCTGTCGTACTGCCAGCCTAATAACTAATTCATAATTTCCTTCTTTATTGCCCATTTTAATTGCTGCTACTTGTTTCCAGTAAATATTTTTTTTAAAAATATTATTATGAGATCTTTCCCACTGTGACATTATTATATTACGCCACTATACCTTTCTGAAATGCACAATGACGAACTCGTCTCAACTTTCAGAACCTTACAGTACAAGCCACCTGTGTGATCTGATGAAATATATGGTGCCCAGAAATCCCAAAAATGAGTGATTGAATTGTTGTAGCGTGGGCGACAATTGGGATGGGCTGAAGTAATTTGCAGACATATTTCTGATTTTCGCCGCAGTCGGCCGAAAGTCTTGAGGAGACAAGAAGTTGTGTGATTCAGAGGAATTAATGTAGATAATTCTGAATTCCTGAACACATCGGTGAGCAAATACTCATAATAAATAGACTTATATTGGTAGATATGGTAGGAAGGATACAAACCTCTAGTTAGAGCTCTCTGTGTGTGTAATAATAGAGGTAGTGAATTAGGCCTAGAGAAATGCTCCGAAGAAATAGTGATTTTTCCTTGACTAAGAAAATATCGAAATGATTTCTTTCTTTACTCATTATATTATGAAAGATGCACTTCTCATTTATTCAGCATCTACTTGCTTATACTGTGTTTATGTGAACAGCAACCAAGATACTTTTCTGCACCATCATTATAATCGCTTTCTTTATATATATATATATATATATATATATATATATATATATATATATATATATATATATATATATATATATATATATTTCCCCCCCCCGCGTTTCCATCCTGTTTCAGGATATTGCGGTCAACACCAGCATCTTTCAGCTGTATGTTGATTCCTAGGCTAGATTACGCTCATCAGCACGCCACGACTTTCTGAGCGACCGGCTCCATACTCTCATAAGTCACTTTTGCGATTCGAACCACTGCTAATTCTCGTCGCGTCACGTGATGAGAGTATTCGGGGTTAGCGGAGAAAGCTGCTAACCTCTCGGCCATGGAGCCGGCATATATATATATATATATATATATATATATATATATATATATATATATATATATATATATATATATATATATATATATATATTAGTTAGTCAGTTAGTCTTTCCTCTTGAGCCTAAGGCGGCGCATAGGGCAGAAGTCCTGTCTCTCCATGCTTGGCGGTTCGCTGCTACGTGTTGTAGATCTTGGATATTTACTTGGCCATTGAATGAGCCTTCTCTAATGATGGTTCTACGCAGGGTCTCTCTTGGTCTTCCCCGTTTTCTTTTCCCTACTGGTGACCATATGAGGGCTTGATAGGGGAGTCTTGACTTGTCCATTCTGAGTACATGGCCGATGTAGTTCCAACGGCGTCTTCTTATGAAATTGGATACTGTATCTTGCTTAGTCTCTTGTCTTATTTGCGAATTGGTTCTGAAGTCTGTCCAGTGGATGTTTAGAAGTCTTCTAAGACATTTGTTCTCAAAATTGTCTAATTTTTTATCTAAAGCTACCGTTGATTTCCAACTTTCACATCCACACGTTAACACTGGAATCACACAGGAGTTGAAGATTTTAAGTTTTGTGTGTTTGCTGAGTGTCTTTGACTTCCAGATGTTTGACAGTTTATTGAAGGCACTAGATGCCAGTGCGATTCTAGATGATATTTCTGGTGTTGAGTCCCCTGTAGATGTCATTTTGCTTCCTAGGTATGTAAAACTGTTGACTTTTTCAAGAACGTAGCTGTTCAATTTGGTGTCATCTGAACTGTTGGTAAGATCAATAGTCTTTGTTTTTGTGGTGTTAATTTGGAGACCAATTTGCCCTGAAACATTTTGGAGGTGGTTTATTTTCTCTTGGGCATCCGGGTGTGTTGAACTCAAAAGCACTATGTCGTCGGCAAAGTCCAGGTCTTCTAGAATTTTGTCAACCCAATGGATACCCATATTTGTGTTGTTTGTGCATTTGCGCATGACCCAGTCGATAGCTATTCCAAAAAGCATCGGTGATAAGACACAACCCTGTTTCACTCCTGTTTCGACTGAGAACCAGTCAGAGTTGCCTGTTTCTGTTCTTACGCAGCAACGTGTTTCTTTGTAGAAAGATTTTATGACGTTGGTATATTTGGTAGGAAAACCATAGATGTTAAGTAGATTCCAAAGTGAAGGACGGTGGATACTGTCGAAGGCTTTTTGAAAGTCGACAAAGTTGGTGATTAATTTCGACTGGAATTCTATGGAGTCTTCAATTATTATTCTGAGGGTGAAAATGTGGTCTATGCATGACCGTTTTATATATATATTAAAAGAAGAATGAGTTTTCTCTATATAAGTATTAATGGTAGAATGATTGAGAATGAGTTTTCTTTATATATGCATTAATGTGTAGAATACTTAAGAATGAGTTTTCTCTATTTATGTATTAATATGTGGAATAAAAATGATATAATTTTATGCGGCCATCTACCCTGAAGAACAGAAATATTACCTGGACTGTGAGATGGTGTCATTCCTTATGATAGTCACCCAGGAAACTAGGGGACTAGGCCCCTAGAACACGAGAATGATTAACCTGCACCGCGTATGAATGGAAAGAGAAATGTCTTGCCGACAAGGGAGTCGGATGCCTAGATTAGATATTTATGTTGGAGTATTAGTCACATCCAATAATTGGAATGATAGCACCCAACATAGCATGGTCTGGCTAACCTGTAATAATCCCCTCCCTTCTCCCTTTCACCCAAATTTTCCTGTGAGTATGGTTTTGGTCCATATGTTTTCGTCCATGTTTCTGACAGGGGATGGTGGTCAAATGTTCTTGAACGAGGAACATCATCATCCGGAGGGTCGAAGTCCTCAGTGAAGGATTGGGGAATTTACCTTTCTGCTACAGGAAGAGTAAAAGACCATTGAACTGGATTATCCCCTTCTAACTCAGAGCCACGCCAGCCTTGTAGACCTAAGCTGAGTATACTAATGATTTTCATGGTTTACATTGGATTAGAACAGTCAACAATATTAGCCTTATTTCCACGGTTTATAATGGATTAGAACAGACAACCAGGATTTCCAAAGATGTCTATATCCACCCCAATTAGAAAGAATACCCAGTGAACTATATTGTTAGCCCTAGAAGAGAAGAAGGTCAACTTATATGGTGACAGTGTAGTGAATATTGATCCAGAGTTTTAGATCAGAACATTTTAATTAATCACCTGTGATGGATCAGAATATTTTAGTTAATCAACTGTGATGGATAGTTACAACTTCTTATGTCTTTTTGTGAATTTCGGTTGTGTATAATTGAGACGTCTTTCGAGCATAACCCTTCCCCATATTTCTTTTTTCATTAAAATATTATGATTTTATAACACGCATGTGTTTAATTTTCTTGTGGACTTCTGACTAACTTTGTGAGTCAAACTGTCATTTACTGCCAATATAGTACCTTGCAGTGTATGGCAGAGGGGTCTTTGAGCCTGTGAGTAGTAGTTGGTAATACTTTATCACTTAACAACAATTCGGGAGAGCAGTGTGTGGCAGGGATACTACTAGTTTTCAGTCAAACCTGAGTGAGCTTTGTCCTCTCTGAATGCAGTGACTTCCCTGTGCTCTTCTGGCCTTCTACTTGAAAACCTTACTTTAGACCTAGTGTAAGCTTACCAGATGGTCTGTTCAAGAACTAGGAAATCTGACGAGCCATTTCTGGTTTTCCTTTAGTAGTCGGCAACATCTATTTATGCTATCTATCTCCCATTTATTAATTTACTTACCACACCCATCAATGTTAATATCTTCCAACATTTTAATCATTTCATCATGTTTTACTTTATTAAATGCTTGTGTGCGCGCGTGTGTGTGTGTGTGTGTGTGTGTGTGTGTGTGTGTGTGTGTGTGTGTGCGCGCGCGAAAACAATGCATCATCACCATGTTCCAAACCAACTGGGGCAGACAATCTAGTTTCTTCAGTGTCAGTGATAAGCTTAACCGCTGCGCCTCTTTCTTTGTTAACTAAACAATTACAAAAGACAGAAAACCACTAGCAATGACGGAAAGAAAGAAATAAAGAAGATAAGAAAGTGGAAAACTCCCCGAAAGCAGCTGTTTGCGCACGGTATATGCTTTCACTCAACACTTCAGGCGAGACAAAGGACACAGGGGTGTCCCAGGACTGCAGTGAGATGTGTCCTTGGTAACACTTGCAGTAACCGCAGAGATTGACGCAATCACTCCAACAATCTCACATAAACAGCGGCGGATCGTGGGTGCTCATCTTTTGTAAACAGTCGCACAACGACCACCAGTCTGGCATGTTTGTGGTGAGCGTTGGTGATGTCTCACTTTTTTGACTTACTCATGACCTAACGTTTTCTATATTAATGTTCTGGTAAATTCATGTTTTAATTGTCGAATTCAGTGTCTTATTTTCAGATGGATATGGCATCCATCATCCCTACACCCTACCTCCCAAACTACTCTAACAAAAGTACTGGCTTTACTATTATTATTATTATTATTATTATTATTATTATTATTATTATTATTATTATTATTATTATTATTATTATTATATTTTATCAAATTTTTGAAAGGATCATTTTTCCCCACCACGGATGTCTCCATGCTGGTGTTGTCGGGAACGAGCAGGAGGGCAGATTGGCTGGTTCTGCATCTTTGGGTGGAATATTAGTACATGGTAAGGCAGACATGGTCAAGGCCCATTATGATCATATATATATATATACAACAAGCTGCAATAAGGATTGATAATGAAGTGGGACAGTATCAGCCAATTAAGAGAGGTGTTAGGCAGGGATGTGTGATGTCTCCAGATCTTTTTTCCCTATACAGTGAAAATATTTTCAGAAATGTAGAGGATATAAATGGAATCAGCATTGGAGGACGAAACATCAATAACATTAGATATGCAGATGATACAGTATTAATTGCAGACAATGCGCAGGACCTGCAACAACTAGTAGATGCGGTTGTTGTACACAATGAGCAACTGGGGTTAGAATTAAATTGTAAAACGACTCAGGTTATGGTCGTCACTAGGAAGGAAGAAGTGCCACAATGTAATATACAAATAAATGGAAATATTCTTCAACAAGTGAATCGGTACAATTATCTTGGAACAGTCATAACATCTGATGGGAGATGCCTTGAAGAGATTAGAACAAGAATCGCCATGGCGAAAGTAGTCTTTAGCAAGATGGAAAACATTCTGAGCAATAAAAAGATGTCAATTGAAACGAGAAAAAGAGTGTTGAGGGGATACATAGAGCCTGTTCTTTTGTATGGATGTGAAACTTGGACAATGAGCAGTCATGCTGCAAAAGCATCTGATGGATGCAGAAATGTGGTTTCTGAGGAAAATGCAAAGAATACCATGGACAGACAGAAAAACCAATGACCAAGTACTACAGGAGACAAATGAACATCGTAAACTGATTAGAGAAATTAGACGTAGACAGTCAAAATTTTTTGGACATGTTATGAGAAGAAATGGATTGGAGAACTTAGTGACAACTGGTAAGATCGAAGGGAACAGACCAAGAGGAAGACCGAGAGGAAAATACCTGGATGGCTTGGCCACATGGCATGGACAAGACAGGAACACTGAGCTGATCCACCACGACACTGGTGATCGAGTGAAATGGCGAGTCATGACCGCCCACGCTTTCCGGCATGGCACATGATATATATATATATATATATATATATATATATATATATATATATATATATATATATATATATATATATATATATATATATCAGAACAGATTAAATCAGCATAGCCTGCAGGGAGTGACCAGAGGGTTTGACCGATACTCGGTACTCCGAGAGAAGGTAAGAGAAACACATAATTAGACTGCAACTTGTGCAGTCTCTCCACATAGATAACACAAGATGAGTCTCACAAACAAAGCAAGAACTTGTTGGTATACGCTAGGCCCCCTGATGTGTCTATTGAAAACCACACATGCTATAAATAAATATTTATGTATATCAGAGTATCATTCATATATTCACTTCATATGATATACAACTCTATAGTTAATGTAAGTATATAAAGTAATATAAGTATTTCAGGACTCTCGCCGGTGCTACGGAGTTCGTGCACTGAGCTGTTTCTCCAGACTCAGGTTTGAGTTAGGAGGAGAACGGAGCACTTATGGGTTACACCCGTGTGTCCTGATGTTGATCCATAGACTAAACTAAACTAAACTATAGTTTATGTTATGTCAAATTCTGGCAGGGAGGGGGTGTTTTAGAGGTACGACTGCCACCCATACCTAAAGTGGACCAGGTATATATAACGCGGCGGAAATTTTATAAAATATAGAACATGAGGAACATGTTAGCACTCCCTGATCCCGGGTAGTAGTTGGGACACCTAGTCCACTCGGACGCGGGTGAAAAACTGGGAGGACCAATGTGCTGTTTGTGAATGTTAAACATCTCTCGGAAGTTAGAAGTCGGAAAGAGTAAGCAGAAAAATATCGGCGTCTGTGGAATAGAAGTTGGTGAAATGCAGGTTGACAACTCCCCGACAACCCGAGTAGAAGTTGGTGAAATGCAGGTTGACAACTCCCCGACAACCAGAGTAGAAGTTGATGAAATGTTGGTTGACAACTCCCCGACAACCTGAGTTCGAAATCAACGGTGGCGATTTGGAAACATATCACTTTGCGCTGATTTTGATGTCATGGGTCGTCAGCCGGTCAAAGAGCAAAAAATAAATAAATAAATAAATATATAAATAAATAAATAAGGGGGGGGGGGGGAGGGGACAAAGTTATATGAATATTTCTTCTTCTTCTTCTTCTTCTTCAGCGTTCCGAGCCATTGAGGTTCTTTGCTGCAAATACAATCCGTCTCCATTCGTCTCTCTGGTGGACCTTCTCTTGCCAGTCGTTGATTCCAAGTGCTTGTAGGTCTGTACATGTATTATCTCTCCACCGCCTTCTTGGTCTACCTCGGGGTCTACGGTCATTTATTTCCTGAGTGTAAGCGAGTTTTGTTTCCCTATTATCTTCCATTCTTTCTATATGCCCCAGCCATTGTAGTCTATTAGCCTTCATGATACCAGTGATTAGCGGGGACTTAAACAGATCATAAGTGTCTTTGTTACTTCTTCTTTTCCACTCTCCACTTTGTGTATCCCTAATGGGTCCAACGATGCGTCTTAAAATTTTGTTCTCAAAGGTTTGTAACAACGCTTCGTCTCCTTTCGTTGTACTCCAGGTTTCAGAGCCATACAGCACAACTGGTCTGATCAGTGTTTTGTATATTGTGATTTTGGTGTTACGAGATAGCGCCTTTGATTTTAGTAGATGTTGTAGTGCATAGTATATCTTATTTCCAGAATTGATTCTAGTTTGTATTTCTTCCCTTATGATGTTGGAGCAGTTGAAGATCGTACCCAGGTATTTGTATGTTTCCGTTCTTTTAATGGTCATATTATCTATTTGTATGTGGCCAGAGTTTCTAGCCATTCCGTCTCTTGAAATTACCATATATTCTGTCTTATCTTGGTTGATAACCAGTCCCATCTGTTGGGCTTTTTCCTTTAAGTGAGTTAATATTTCCAATGTCTTTTGTTCACTTTGCCCTATAATATCTATATCATCTGCATAACCAAGCAGCTTGGATGTTCCTCCAATATCACATTCCTCCTTTACCTTCCTTACAACTTTCTCTAGAGCCAGATTGAAGAGTAGCGGCGATAGTGCATCACCCTGTTTCAAGCCAGATGTTATTTGGAAGGGGTCTGATTTCCTGCCTTTATATGTTACTATATTATAAGTATCTTCCATGCATAGTCTGGTCATGTTGATTAACTTCCTTGGTATTCCAAATTCCTGCATAGCATTCCATAGACTATTCCTATGGACACTATCATAAGCCTTTTTAAAATCCACAAAAATGTTATGGAGATCTCTTTTATATTCCCAATGTTTCTCGGCTATTTGTCGTAAGATAAATATCTGATCTATTGTTGATCTGTTTTGTCTAAAACCCGCCTGGTAGTCACCTAATATGTCTTCTGAATATGGTTTTAGTCTATTTAGTAATACTGCGGATAGTATCTTATAGCTTGTGGACAGTAGTGATATTCCTCTATAATTTCCACATTGGAACTTGTCTCCTTTCTTAAAGATAGGTATCAATAATGACTCTTTCCAGTCTTGGGGTAATTCTTCTGTCCTCCAGATTTTTATTATTAGTTCGTATAGCTTTAGATGTAATGCATGGCCACCTGCCTTTATAAATTCAGCAGCAATTCCATCAGTCCCAGTTGCCTTATTGTTTTTAAGTCGTGTGATTACATATAGGATTTCTTCAAATGTAGGTTCTTCAATTTGTGGTTCGCATGTTAGAACCTCTTCTTGTGAGAAAATGTTACTTGGAGCTTCACAATTTAGTAATTCAATAAAATATTCTTTCCATGTGTTGCACATTTCCTCATTGATATTTATCATATTCCCATTTTTATCTTTTAAACCATATGTGTTTTGTTGGTGCCCTCGTTTCATTGACTTCAGTTCTTTAAAAAATTTTCTGGATTCATTTTTCTGGTGATTAGTTTCCATATCTTTGATTATATTACTCATATATTCTCGCTTCTGCTGTCTGACTATTTTTGTAGCCTCTTTACATTCATTTCTATAATGCTCTTCCTTTTGGATGTTATTGATGTCATTTAACCATACATGAATATTTGGACAGTAAATAAATGTGAGCTGGCCCTGCAGCGAAGAAGTTACGGACGCAGTTCGTAATCCCACATACCGTGTTCGAAACTTAATTGCGAGCGATTTGGCAGCAGACCTCCTTACTTTTTTTTTTAACGAAATGGTATAGGTGCCGGTCGTTCAGAAAGTAATGGAAAACTACTAAACGTAAACTTGCCATAGATTACAAACAGCAAATGATGGGGTTGAATGCTACGTCTTGTAAAGGATATGCAACTAACTTTTTTTTTTAAACTTTTAAATGAATGTGAAGATTAACATTACAAGATTAACGTGACAAATCCCTCAGATCAAAGTAAAACTATCTCGGAAATCCCAAACGTTCAATAAATGATAACATAGTACACAAGCGTGTAAATGACAGTTAAAACCTGGATGATATAAACAGTTATCGGCTCAAGAGAGGAGTTTCGTCGAGTGCGAAGTTAGAGACCACACTTGGCCAATGACCAGGCTGGAGCGTATAGAGACAACACTTGGCCAATGACCAGGCTGGAGTGTATACTGACTACACTTGGGAAATGACCATGCTGGCGCGTATAGAGACAACACTTGGCCAATGACCAGGCTGGAGTGTATACTGACTACACTTGGGAAATGACCATGCTGGAGCGTATAGAGACAACGCTTGGACAAGTGACCAGGCTGGCGCGTGTAGAGATATCACTTAGCCAAATGGCCACGCTTGAGCGTGTAGAGATATCACTTAGCCAAATGACCATGCTGGAGCGTGTAGAGATATCACTTAGCCAAATGACCACGCTGGAGCGTATAGATACAGTACTTGGACAAGTGACCACGCTGGAGTGTGTAGAGATATCACTTAGCCAAATGACCACGTTGGAGCGTCAATAGACCACACTTGGACAAGTGACCACGCTCGAGTGTATACATAGCGGGGATTTATTTATCCATTTATAGTGGATCGGATATCGGACACTTCCACAAGGTGTTACTTGCACTTGTCAGGAAATGAAGGGAATCGAAGTGGGAGGCTAAGATAGGCAGAAATTGGGCAGCTTCTAGCGGCTCGTGCCAATGCTTACCATGGCATTGGTTCTCACTGATGGGTAATGTTACACGGGAAACGCTCAGCATGAGGGTCTACGGCCGGAGTGCAGGGTAGAGCTAGTACAAGAACAGAGCGGAGCATATGGGGTCACAACATCCAGCATGTCTCTCTCTCTCTCTCTCTCTCTCTCTCTCTCTCTCTCTCTCTCTCTCTCTCTCTCTCTCTCTATTTCTCTATATCCTGGTTGTTAATTTAAGCAGTGGTTACGGGTTCACTATCAATCTCTATGATTGAATGAGTTAAAGAATGTACATGCCAAAGTTCATAAATCACCAGAAAAATAATATACAATAAGGGCAACGAACACAATACATAAATACCGATATAAGAGAAGAAAACATTTAAATACAAACGAAGAAGGAAGCGTAAACTAAATGCACAGATATACAAGCCACTCACCGGATAAATGCGCAGATCAATCTCATAAAAATATAATAATAGCAATAAAACAAAATATCAATCAGATTCAACAATATGCACAATCGCAAGCTAAATGTGAAGTCGATGAATTAAAACGTGAAACGAATACAATAAATCATCATCATCATCAAGTGTCCTGCCTGCCGGCCTAGGCGTTCATGACTCTCCTCAGATCTCGGCCTTTGGTTTTCTGGATCAACTCTGCTGCTGATATTCCTCCATGACACCGTCTCAGTCCGTCCAGCATCATTTCTTTTGGTCTGCCGTGGCCTCTCTTCCCCTCGATCATTCCAGTTGTTACGATGTTCTCCTCTTCTCATCATGTGACCAAAGAAAGCTGTTTGTCTCTTTCTTATTGTTGTATATAATCTTTTAGTTTCATTAGCCTCTTTCAGACAATCGTCGTTAGTTATTATGGCAGTCCAAGAAACATTCGTCTCAGGAACCACATTTATGTTGCTTCTAAGTGCTTCCTAATTTTTTTTCCATTTAAGTTACAAGATTCACAGTAAAAATATAAAGGTGAAAATAATACATACACGCACTGATAAAGGTATACGTAAACATGAGACCGTATCAACGTCCCTGTTTGAGCACTCAGCTCTCAAACAATAAGATATGGGTTGGCTGTGAGAGTTTCCAACATATAAATGCTGACGACTGCCGGTACAGATTCTAGTCTTTATAACATACATATATTTTTAGACTACATTATATGCATTCACTATAGCTGTAGAAACAAAATGTGTCTGTATAAGGTCGGTAGTCATTGGAATCATATTTAGTTTTCTAACATTTAAAGGCACTGGAGTAAGAATTAAGTGTCCATGACCCAACAATAGCAGATAATTAAAACTAAAATTTGTGCATCTTGCTTCTGATGACATACACATATAATCCAAGGACTATTTAATAAAAAAAAAAAAAAAAAAAAAAAGAACTAAAGACGCGTCTGTTGAAATAAAATCTTACTTAAATCGTATTTGAGAATACTGCGGGTCGAGAAGAACAATACTGACGTTCTGCAAGATTTAAACATGGAAGAAAACTAGCTGATAAACAACATCCTGTCTCTGAAACTGAAATACTATAACATATTAAACATCTCAGTGGTTTAGAAAGGTGATAATGGTATGATTCCTGCAAGAAGAGGCAGGGGTAATCCAACACGACGTCGACGCACGTCATGAAAGACAACCTGAATGTGGAAATCCATCCATCCATCATGTGCCATGCCGGTAAGCGTGGGCGGTCATGTTCTGCCATCTCACTCGATCAACAGAGTCGTGGATCAGTTCCGTGTTTCTGTCTCGACCATGCCACAAGGCCAAGCCATCCAGATACTTGTTTCTAGGTCTTCCCCTTGGTCTGTTCCCCTCGATCTTACCAGTTGTCACCAAGTTCTCCAAATCATTTCTTCTCACAACATGCCCAAAAAATTGTGACTGTCTACGTCTAATGTCTCTGATCAGTTTACGATCTTCATTTGTTTCTTGAAGGACTTGTTCATTGGTCTTTCTGGCTGTCCATGGTATTCTTTGCATTTTCTTCAGAAACCACATTTCTACAGCCATCAGATGTTTTTCAGCCTGGCTGCTCATTGTCCAAGCTTCACATCCATATAAAAGTACAGGTTCTATGTAGCATCTCAACACTCTTTTTCTCGTTTCAATTGACATCTTTTTATTGGTCAGTATGTTTTTCATCTTGCTAAAGGCTACTTTTGCCATGGTGATTCTTGTTCTAATCTCTTCAAGGCATCTCCCATCAGATGTTATTACTGTTCCGAGATAATTGTACCTATTCACTTGTTGAAGAATATTTCCATTTACTTGTATATTACACTGTGGTATTTCGTTCTTCCTAGTGACGACCATAATCTGTGTCTTTTTACAATTTAATTCTAACCCTTGTTGTTCACTGTGTGTAACAACCGCATCTACTAAATTTTGCAGGTCCTATGTGGAAATGCATGAGTTAAAAGAGCTGACGAAGGATCGAGAATCTTTCAGCTGGATGGGATCAGAACTACGGTTTACAATAGGACTTGCTGCATGATGATGATGATGATGATGATGATGATGATGATGATGATGATGATGATGTTGATGATGATGATGATGATGATGATGATGATGATGATGATGATGCAAGAAGGTATATTCTATATACTGATATGAAAATGAAGTCATACAAACAAACTATATTGTCGATAACTTCGATAGCCATGTTGAGAGAATCTAGTATATGTATTGCTAGCGATACTATAGGAAGATATTCCTGTATGTGTAATAATAGTGATATTACAGGAGGATAGTCTTGTATGTGTAATAATCGTAATACTACAGGAGGATAGTCTTGTATGTGTAAAAACAGTAATATTATAGGAGGATTGTCTTGTACGTGTAATAATAGCGATATTA
The DNA here is from genome assembly GCA_963921405.1 of Cepaea hortensis. NCBI lineage: Eukaryota > Metazoa > Mollusca > Gastropoda > Stylommatophora > Helicidae > Cepaea > Cepaea hortensis. The sequence goes on along the minus strand of OY992889.1, from coordinate 75,755,243 downwards.
TAGGAAGGAAGTCTTGTATGTAATAATAGCGATATCTTCTTCTTCTTCTTCGTTCATCCAGAGTTTTTTTTTTCTTCGGATGTGATTGCGTTGTGCCTGTTTACAGCAAAGCTGCGTTCTTGCACCGTTAGGCCGACACATCCGACTTCTGCGGGCATTTGTTGACCGGGTTAACCATCCCGGATAATGGCGATATTATAGGAAGGAAGTTTTGTACGTTTAATAAAAGCGATATTATAGGACGAAATTTTAGCGACAATATGTTTAATAGCAATACTATAGGAAAATAGTATAGCGATAATATGTAATTGTAGCTACATTGTGCGAAGAAAGTTCTGCAACAATATGTAATAATAGTGATACTATAGGAAGATAGTCTTGTATGTGTAATAATAGTGATACTACAGTAGGATATTCTTCTATGTGTAATAATAGTAATACTACAGGAGGATAGTCGTGTGTGTGTAATAATAGTAATATTATAGTAGGATTGTCTTGTATGTGTAATAATAGAGATATTATAGGAAGGAAGTTGTGTACGTGTAATAATAGCGATATTATAGGAAGGAAGTCTTGTATGTAATAATAGCGATATTATAAGAAGGAAGTTTTGTATGTAATAATAGCGATATTATAGGAAGGAAGTTTTGTATGTAATAATAGCGATATTATAAGAAGTAAGTCTTGTATGTAATAATAGCGATATTATAGGAAGGAAGTTTTGTATGTAATAATAGCGATATTATAGGAAGGAAGTTTTGTATGTAATAATAGCGATATTATAAGAAGGAAGTCTTGTATGTAATAACAGCGATATTATAGGAAGGAAGTCTTGTATGTAATAATAACGATATTATAGGAAGATAGTCTTGTATGTAATAATAACGATATTATAGGAAGGAAGTCTTGTATGTAATAATAGCGATATTATAGGAAGATAGTCTTGTATTTGTAGTAATCGCAGTATTATAGGAAGAAAATCTAGTAAATGTAAACAAAGCAAAATTGCACGAAGAAAGCCTGGTATATGGAATAATATGGATAATATAGAAGAAAGTATAATATATGTAATGACATCGGTACTCTAGGAAAAAACGTATAGTATACGTAATGATCTTGGTACTCAAGGAAGCATGTCTAGTATATGTACACATAGCGATATTACATGAAGAAAGTCTAGTATATGGAATAGTATGCATTATATGAAAAAGAGCGGTATTCTATACAGAAAATGTAGCATATGTAATCATAGAAGTACTCAAGGAAGACAGTTTACCATATGTGATAACAGCGACATTATGGGAAGAACGTCCAGAATATGAAACAAAGTTACTATATGAAGAAAGTCTTGTACATATAATGATATCGGTACTCTAGGGAGAAAGTCTAGTACATATACTAACAGGGATACTCTAGGGAGAAAGTGTAGTACATGTACTAATAGTCTAGGAAGAAAGTCTAAAACATATCATTGGCACCTTGCCGTCTTGACAGACGATAGTTTGTGCTCTAAAAAGGCATAATAACTTTTAACTATGGCGGTAGCGAGTGTGACTGATAAGGCCAATTTGCGCTGTAAATGTCCGTTCACAGTGGGTGCATGTGAACACGTGGTGCCTCTCCATAGCACAAAGCCTGGGCTAAAATATAGAGATCATGTGTTGCCCATGCAGCATGATCCCTCTCTCGGCCTGCCTAGTTCACTCCAGAGGAAAGGTAGCACCCCTACATCTGGAACAAGACAAGCTGCAGAAGCTGCCGGATCAGCAAAGCAATGCTCTAACTGTCCGCCTGTCGGAGCTTCGATCCTAGACCAGTCGCCAACCACGGCTTAGGGCCTGGTCTGCCCTGCCATGACAATTTTGTCTTAGCTTGCATTTCCTCGCACCAGGGTAAGGCTTGTACCCTCCCAATTGCGCTCTTCCGCCCGAAGCCGTTGGCACAATGTGGGGTGTCGGGTTTGGTAAGCGTCGCCCAACGTTCGGCGCTAACAGAAACCAGGTAGTACCGTCTACTGTTATACGGTAGCTCAGTCATATCTGACTAAGACCTGACTGAAACATATACTAATAGCGATACTCTAGGGATAAAGTTTAGTACAGTGGAAAATAGCGATACTCTAGGAAGAAAGTTTATTACAGGGGAGAATAGCGATACTCTAGGAAGAAAGTTTAGTACAGAGGAATATAGCGATACTCTAGGAAGAAAGTCTAAAACATATACTAATAGCGATACTCTAGGAAGAAAGTTTAGTACAGGGGAAAATAGCGATACTCTAGGAAGAAAGTCTAAAACATATACTAATAGCGATACTCTAGGAAGAAAGTTTAGTACAGGGGAAAATATCGATACTCTAGGAAGAAAGTCTAAAACATATACTAATAGCGATACTCTAGGAAGAAAGTTTAGTACAGGGGAAAATAGCAATACTCTAGGAAGAAAGTTTAGTACAGGGGAAAATAGCGATACTCTAGGAAGAAAGTTTAGTACAGGGGAAAATAGCGATACTCTAGGAAGAAAGTTTAGTACAGGGGAAAATAGCGATACTCTAGGAAGAAAGTTTAGTACAGGGGAAAATAGCGATACTCTAGGAAGAAAGTTTAGTACAGGGGAAAATAGCGATACTCTAGGAAGAAAGTTTAGTACAGGGGGAAATAGCGATACTCTAGGAAGAAAGTCTAATACATTTACTACTAGCGATACTCTAGGAAGAAAGTCTAATACATTTACTACTATCGATACTCTCGGAAAATAAGTCAAATACATGTACTAGCGATACTCTAGGGAGAAAGTTTAGTGCATGTAATTAACAGATACTCTAAGGATCAAGTTTTGTGCATGTAATTAACACGATACTATAGGTATCTTTTACATGCCTTAGTCGCATGGCCATATGGTGCTAGACTCATAATCTTACAGACCAATCGGCGCTAGCTGGGTGATGTGGTCAGTATCACACCGGTCGCTTTTACTTCCTAAAACAGTTTTGATAACCATATTAGGCTAAGTCGCTCCTGAGAGTCCAGGTTAATGCTAAATATTCGAATCTGCACCGATGCTAATCGAATCCTTGTCCACCGGGTCCGCAGGCAAGTTAGTTAGTTAGTTAGTTAGTCACGGTTCCAACTTCACAGCAACGGGTAGTCCCCATTATGCTCCGTTCCTGTGCCAGTGAATATCACATAAAACGCTCCCCACTGCCCACACCGCCACCGCGGCTCCCAGTTACATTATTATAAGAAAAAGATTATATGCATTCTAATGCCGATAATCTACATTTTAGTTTAGGTAGTGAAAAAAGTCGACTTTACCTGCAACAGACAGATCCATGCTCTCAGCTCCTACAGGGTGGCCGCTGGTGTTGCCATAGGAACTCTGGTCGCTTCCTGACGGTGGCGACATACTCTGTAAGGAACCAGTACTTCCTGCCGGGGACAGAGGCTGCTGCTTGACTACCCCAGGGTAGCCGCCCCTGTTGGCATGCCCGCTCCATTGGTAAAGTCCTGTAAAGTTGCCACTTGGTCCCCCAGTCATGGTTGCTGAAAATTCCCGACTAAATATATCTTGCTGCTCTCGGTGGTACATTGAAGAGTCGCGCAGTGAGTCTGAGACGGGTTCCCGGGCGTATAGAGTGGTAGGGTTGTCACGCATGCTTGATGTGTCCTTTGAATATATTGTGGCATCCCGCATGTGATAAGGAGGGTCCCTATTGATGGAAGCGTCTCTTGTCGAATAAGCTGATGGGCTGCTGCCCGGGTATTTATTAGCCATGGAGATGGTTGTATCCCGTGACGTAATATCCGAGGATGGTGACAGAAGCCCATCTCTTGAAGCTGGTTGAGCAATACCAACTCCTCCTGCAGCAGAAGGATCTCTACCCATACTGTCAGAGTTTACAGAATCGCGTAACAGTAAAGAATGGTTGTCTCTCGAGGTCGGGTCCCTCATAGAGGACCCAATGATCTCACGATCATACGAAGGAGGTGTCATATTTGGAGTAGAAGATACAGGAGGAGGAAATCCGCCGGAGACATTGCATGCGCCTAGATTGTAATCTGAAGGCGTCATTCCATGGCCCATTGCGTTCATGCTGCTGAGGCTATGGTGAAAGCCAGGCAGGTTAGAAGAAGACATGTTATGGATGTTCGACACCCCTTGAAAATTAGACATGCTTGGCAACCCAGCTGTCATGTTAGACATGGAGGCCATGCTGGGCAGGCTGGGCACTGATGACTGAAAGCCACCCATTCCTGGCATTGTACAGGCACCTTGGCTATATCTGTTATAAGAACCGTAATTGCCGCTCATCCCCATTTGTTGCATGGAGTTCCCAGACATCATCTGCTGTGAATAAGGATCATATGAAGTCATCTGGCCATTGGACATCCCACAGGGCATATTCATGGAAGTCATGCCAGTGTTATGTGTCCCCATAAAATCGTAATGACTCATCATTGGCCCACCTCCGCCCATTCCATTTAACATCCCAAAAGGTTTCAGGGCTTGACATTTTCTACGAAAACCTCGTGGTCTTCGCCTGAAGGATCCCTCCTCAAACATAAACTCCGCTGCAGGATCGATTGTCCAGAAATGCCCTTTACCGGGACGCCCAATTCCTTTAGGTAGCTTGATAAAACATTCATTAAGGGACAAATTGTGTCTGACGGAATTCTTCCAACCCTGATAGCTGCCTCTGAAGAACGGGAACCGTTGCTGAAGAAACTGGTAGATTTCACTCAATGTGCATCGTTTTGTTGGAGAAGATTGTATGGCCATAACTATCAAAGCTATGTAGGAATACGGCGGCTTTTCTGATCGTCTAACCCCAACCCCCGATTTCTTTCCGTTCTTTCCATCTTCTTCAGGGCTTTCTGGGGGGTTTGTGGTTGTACTTGGAGCTTCATCTTCACTATCAACGTCTTCTCGACCACCACCATTGCTGGCCGTGTTGCTACCACTTGCTGCTGAGCCAGTCCCACCCGATGGTTTAGCTTCCATTTTTGCGCCGGTTATGTTCTTTATCTCACAAAGATCGTGACCATTGGAGACCGGTAGCATGGTAGAATGATCGTAGTGCTTCATAGACGTGTCATATGGTTTCATTACACTATCATACGCTCTTGTATGAGTGTCATACGGTTTCATTGATGTTTCATACGGTTTCATTGATGTTTCATAAGGTTTCAAATGCTGTTCATATTGTTTCATGTGACTTTCGTATGATTTTATATGTGGGTCGTAAGACTTCGGTGCTGAGTCATAAGACTTCAAAGAAGACGATTCATAAGGCTTCATGGACGAGTCGTAAGGCTTATGTTCAAGAAGGCACTCCATGCTGCCGTCAACAACAGATCACTAGCAGAAATGAAAGAGAAAAATGCCCACCTCTGCTGTCTTTATTCAAAATTATAAATATGTTTATTTCCTCCTTTTTGGAAACAGATCGATACGGGTGTCTTTCGTCTTCCTGGGGGACGTCTTACGATTATAGATCAACAAGTGTCGATAGAGAGATTAGCACCATAATATAATGCTCCAGCAAATTCAAGACCTTGAGGTTCCCTCTTGTAATACCTGGAATTTAAATAACAAAATAAATGGCTTTTAATACTCAGCATATTAATTAGACATGGTGAATGTTCTTTGTAAGAATGAGAAACTAACTAAAAGAGAACGAGAGATGTAAATTAATATTTGGACAGTAAATGAATTTGGCGATGGACACTATACGAATAACGTAAAATTTTCAGGTGTGGAAATAATTACAACAGCCATTGTTTGGAATAGAGATAATTACAGTAACCATTGTTTTTTATATAAATAATTACAATAGCCAGTGTTTGGGATGAAAAGATTTACAGTAGTCATTGTATGTGTTGGAAATATTTAGAGTATACATTGTTTGAGAGGGAACTCATGTGTTCTGTCCTGCAGGGCCTGTTGAATACATAGTTAAAGATTTCAGTCAATGGCGACCCTACAATGAATTTTTTCCAAATAATAAATACTTCTGGATTTCCGAGTCCCTAAAATTATAAATCTTGTAGCAGAGAATTAGTTAACCTTTAAAGACTGACTTATCAGTGCCACAGCTGGCGTGCTTTCTTGCCAGCCCCTGCGAGAGCATTTAACAACAATTAAACTGATCTCCTAAAGCAGTGGTTCTCAAACTTTTTTGGCCTATGCATTCCTTCACCATATGTTCAGGACGTCACCCGCCCCTCCCCCTTTCGTATTTCCTCCCTATAAATCCCCCGCCCGCCCCTATACAGTATACATAAAAATGGAAGCTAAATTTAATAACACATACTAGAACAAGTCTAGATGTCTACATAAAACGTGATTTGCGGGTCTACTTATAAAACGAATTTCAGAAGGGCGAGAAGTACAGAACCGTAAAGTATGGAGGGAAAAACAATATCAAGTAATCGGTTCTTGTATTAACGCGATCTTGATCCACACCTCCCCCCCCCCTAACCCCCCCCCCCCCAACCCCAACCCCGAAACCCTAACATTTTCCCTGGGGGGAAGGGGATTTCCCGCCGGTTGAGAACCACTGTCCTAGAGCAACCCAAGCTAAAATGGCTACCATTGGATATCCAAGGAAGTAAATGCGACCATATACCAACACTTCTAAAGGCGTGTAACAAGGTCCATTACTTTGTACAAGTACTATAACTCTATTACCGGAGAGTTGCAGAAGTCAGCAGTAAACAACAGGAGCGAATCACGTGTTACAACTATCAGTTGTCGAGACACTTAACTGCCCGAACAGACAGCGCAGATAATAAACATAGGTCGCACAACAGCAGCGCTTCAAAGACACACCAGTCACACGAGATGTTTGTGAAAGCAGAGTGCTGAGGAAGTAATCGTACAGCATGAGTATGTTTAGTTCCTCACTAAAGAGGTTGTGCTGGCTCTTTCAATCGCTGTTGGGTCATATTGTGGACATCTGACAAGACAGCAACATTTACATCGATGACCCCTCCAGGGAGATATCCGTGAGCAGAGTCAAGTCGGATAGAAGCCAGATTTGTTTGATCTCCGAAGTGATCTTTCCTCCAACTCTGGGCGAGCTTCAGGAATATGGAAAGTGAGATGTGTGAAATCTAAAGCTGCTTCCTTTGTTGGCCACATGTGTCATTGTTGTACATCATACGCAAAAATTACAACTCGTCTGTTGTTTTTTATCTTTCTACTACTACTACTACTACTACTACTACTACTACTACTACTACTACTACTACTACTACTACTACTACTACTACTACTACTACTACTACTACTACTACTGCTGCTGCTGCTGCTGCTGCTACTACTACTACTACTACTACTACTACTACTACTACTACTACTACTACTACTGCTGCTGCTGCTACTACTACTACTACTACTACTACTACTACTACTACTACTACTGCTGCTGCTGCTGCTGCTACTACTACTGCTACTACTACTACTACTACTACTACTACTGCTGCTGCTGCTGCTGCTGCTGCTGCTGCTGCTACTACTACTACTACTACTACTACTACTACTACTACTACTACTACTGCTGCTGCTGCTGCTGCTGCTGATACTACTACTACTGCTACTACTACTACTACTACTACTACTACTACTACTACTACTACTACTACTACTACTACTACTACTACTACGACTACAGCAGCTGCTGCTGCTTCTGCTGTTGCTGTTGCATTATTCTTCTGCTTCTTCTTCTTATTATTATTATTGTTGTTATTATCATTGTTATTATAATTATTCTTTTTTTTTTAATCCTTTATCCCCCACGGAACCAGAGACCCGCAATTAACCCGCACCACGCCGTCCTGTCTTTTGCTGTGTCTGTGTTCTCCCTCCATGTCCTCCCATAGTATTCATCTCTGCCTCCATGTCCTCCCATAGTATTCATCTCTGCTTCTACTTTTCTTCTCCCTACGTTTCATGTCTCCATCTATTTCCTTGGCTCTGTTAGTTATAGACAAGAGATTTTCCAATTATACTATTATACGCTTTTCTCAACGTGTGTCCTACCCAGTGATAGCGTCTTTTCCTCAGCTCTTGATTAACTGGAATGTATTTATTTCTCTCCATGAGCTCCACATTAGTGATTTTGTCATACTATTTTAGTCCTTATATTCTGCGTTACTATGGAGAAAGAAATATATGGTAATGAGGAAAGATGGGGGTGGGGGGGGGGGTGGTGGAAAATTTCGAATATCGTTGGTCATTGATTACCAACAATGGTGACACAATGAAAGAAATTAAATGACGACTATCAATTGCTCTTAAAAGACTACGACAACTGAATAAATTATGGAGAGGGACAGACAAAACTACAGAAATTAGATTTTTAAGATCATGCATCTTTCCCATTGCAACATACGCCTGTGAGACATGGACACTTACTAAACAAGCTGAACAGCGCATAAATGCTTTTGAATACAAATGTTATAGACGGGTTCTCAGAATATCTTGGGTAAAGAAAAGAACAAATGCATCCATTCTTCAAGTGCTGAATATTGAAGAGGGTTGGTTATTAAAGACGATAAAACAAAGAAAATTGATATATTTTGGTCACTTGAAACGTCACGAAAGTTTGGAAAGAACAATAATGAAGGGGTATATGCCTGGGAAGAGAGGAAGAGGAAGGCCAAAGGGAAGATGGGTGCAGGATGTTGCGGATGATCTCCAGATTGGTGTATCGGACGTGGACCATCATGCTTCTGCGTAGATGACTCTTACTCCTCTTTAAATTTTTCCAGCAGTAGGTTTTTTGTTTTTTGTTTTGGTATAAATATCGTCAACATATGTTGTTCCTATCTTGTATATAATTACGACCTGGTTAGTCCTAGTATGCCTCTCCGCATATATAAGGCTCCAGACCCTGTCTTGCACAGACCTACATGTTTCATACCTTGGAGAGGGGAAATAGAGCAATGCAAAACAGTTTCCTTGGAGTTGGTACTCTTTACCGCTTCGGGGGAAAAAAAAGAATCTACACCAACCTCACTCAGATAAATGCAAACCCTTTTCAGAGCATGCACGACATGAACTCACAATAAAGTAATACATATAACAATTAAGTAATAAATATAATAATGAATTAATAAAAATAACAATGAAGTGATAGATATAACAATGAAGTAATACATATAAAAGTGATATATTCTTGTTGGAAAAAAGTAAATATGCAGAATGGTATTTTTATGTAAGAATTTAAAAAAAAAAAAAAAAAAAATGTAACGTCCCAATGCAGAAATATGTTCATGGTCTATGATGAGATAGAGCCATCACATGGTGTGAGTCTGAATGAACGGTGAAATAGGTTTGAAGATTGAACACAACCCACTACTGGCAACTCTGATTGTATTCAGGTATGAACCTTGGGCCTTTTCCGCGTCAGATTGGAAGCACTAGACTCGAGTTTCGCTCGCGTTTGAGCTCATCAGTAGTGCATATCCCTGACTGGACACGGGATAGCCAATCTTGTCCTCTGCTAGCGGACGCCGAACGTTGGCGTTGAACCCTCGTCTGACCTCAACATGCCACTATTAACGTGGCTCCCTATCAACTACACTAAGGCCATTACCCCAAATGGACAACGATCAAATTAATCAGCTTGTGAGGGTAAAACCGTGGGCAGATGCTATTAGTGGCTGACTCAGTCACAGGATTATTAATCTGAGCCGGTTATGGACCCTAACTATAACTTCTCCTTGAGGTTGAACGGGGTAGGGGTAATGGTGAAACCGAATCGAATCAACTACACTAACACGTACGCCGTTTAAGAATTAACCCCACCAGTAATTGCGCCTACAACTGGTCTATTAATAACCCTTTCTGCAATTGTAACTAAAAATTGTTAACTGAAACAAATAATGCAAATGCTGGGTAACTTAATCGTCCGGTTCAAAACAGCCGGCTTAATTCTGACCAACTCAAATATGGCGGGTTATGGAATTACAAAGAATTAATATATTTGCTTTCTAAAAGCCAAAAAAAAAAAAAAAACTTAACTGTAATTGTGAGTAGCCGGTCTTCCTGGAGAATGTGTTATTGACTTTCTTCGTAATCCTGTATATCCACGTAGGGTAACGCAGCTGCGCGAGATTCGGTAGAGGATCGCGCCGCGTTGGTTACTTACTGAGCCGGTCGCTCAGAAAGCAATGGCAAACAGCTGAGCGTAATCTTCCCAAGACATCAATAACAGCGGTAAAATGCTGGTGTTGACAGCGATGTCCTGTACATAGGATATGCGAAAAGAAAAAAAAACAACAAAAACGAAAGAAAACAATTGTGAGTAGTCATCGCTGTCTCTAGGAGATAGTGAACGCCTTTCACAGTGTCCCGACACATAGAGTCGAGAGTTCGACATCTGCTGCAGACGATGTGGAAGCAGACGACATTGCGTTGATTTCGATGGAGCGTCGGTCTCTCAGAAAACAAGGGCCAGCTACTGGACGTAAATTTTCCTAGTAAATCACAAACAGCCTAAATAGTTCGGGTTGAATGTCTGTCAAGGACATGCAACTAACCTTTTAATCGTGAGTAACGTAAACAACCGGTTGAAAACAGCTCGCCGGAACTTTGACCAACAAAAACACTGGCCGGTTAGAGGGTTAAAAAGAAATCATACTCGTCTGGTGCTTGACACGAGAATTGGCCGTGTTCAGATGTCAGCGACAGTGTGATGAAATCAAGAAGAGATGATGCGCACGGACATGGCATATCTAGACAGCGAACCAACAGAGATAGAACATGACATATTTATAGATATATCAGCATTCGATGGGTAATGTTTTTAATAGCTCACGGGCTTCTTTCCTTCCCAGAATATTTTATGGTACCCATTTTCAGAATACGTCCGTGTGACATGGTGGTGTAGCAAATATACAAGGTTCAAGTAGGTAAGGGACTTATGACAGGTCTAGAAAACCGGTAGGGAATTTACTTGATCCTAAACAGTACTGCTCACGAATCATGGAGGTAGCTGGAGGAAAGGCTCTAGTCACAGGCGCTGGAACTTCAATTACTCCTCCCCACGACGCCAAACGGCGTTAGTGGAAGACAACAACAAGCCAGTTTATGCTGGGCCGACTTGGGAACCGCTGTTTCCGTGTGCCTGATTATATTTTGTTCTCCTGACAATCAAATAGTACTCTTTGCATTTTCGCTATTAGCCATATGTATACTGTTATTTAATGTTTCTTTGTTTGTCACTTCGTTGTCCAAATATCATATGCGTACAACAATATATGCTCAATATTCGACACGCTAAACTCCATTTTTTTTCCTTTTTTTTTTTCTTTTTTCTTTTTCAGAATAGTTGATGACACTTTAATATTGGTGAACATGTGTTCATCTTGTAATAGGCTTCTTATCGTCCTTCCTTTTCATGACTTTTCGAGAAATTACTTGTTTAAGACCTTCCCTATTTACTTCAATAATGTATTGTGTATTTGTTTCGTATTAAAGATAAAGAAAATGTCTGTTCTAGTACAGATTAACTCTGTAGCTCTTGCTCAATGACACAATGACTTTATCAACTCAATGCTTAATAAATGTTTCATTTGATTTCGATCAACACTGTATCATCTAAGTATTTCATATTGTTATTGTATTGTTGCTGTTATGTCATTCGATAATCCTCATAGAACTGATAAGGAGAACGCGTTTCGTGTACTGTATTCGACAAACAATAATCGATTGCTCAAATATATCGAAAAGCATTATCTCATCTCATCTCATCATGTTCCTCTTGTCGAGGTGAAGTATAAACAGCGAGGAGAATGCCCGCCTATGGGCTTCGTGTATCGATATTCGCATGGACTATCCCCTCCGTCCATCGTCTACGTGGTCGGCCTCTTCCTCTGCTTCCCTCTGGTCTGTACATCATTGCTTGTTGTGGTATACTGTTAGTTGGTAACCTAGTTGCATAGCCAAACCATTTAACTTGCTGCTTTCTAATAAAATATAGCACTGCTATAACCCCCACTTTAGTCCTGATTTATTCATTTCTGATCATATCTCTTCTTGATACATTGAGTATTCTCCTCAGGAATCTCATTTCTGTTGTTGTAATTTTTTATTTTAACTTGTTCTGTCATTGTCCAGGTTTGGCATTATCGATTAAGCGATTATGCAAATAGAATTACTTCCTGTTGGCTCTTAGATTTCCGTGGAGACAACGTACTTCACAATCGAACATATCAGTGGCCATGTATCTAGTTTTCAGCCAAAGTATAATTCGGTGATTCACTTCATATGATATTCAACTCTGCAGTATGCACCTGACGGTATGCAGTGAAATATTCCAGGCAAGAAAATCGTGCAATATATTGTTTATGGCGTCTATGTTTTAATTCACTAAGGGAATACGTTGTGTTTACTCCTCGATAATCCTGTAAGGAACAGATCATTGTTTTTACTCCTCGATAATCCTGTAAGGAACAGATGTTGATAATAAGTAAAGGTATTTTAAGATCACTTCTTGTACGTGTTGTTTTCTTACTGAATTTGTATTGGCGACGTTTGCTAGTAAATCAGGCAGTGTAGTTTACACTTGTTTAACGGAACTACGCATAGAAGAAAATGATAATTGTAAAATTAGCACCATGAAAGGAATAAATCAAAGCGAGAATATTACCGACTCTATTATGGGTATTATAATTTAATTTATTGTTAGCATTCATACTGTCTTTAAGTGTTATTTGAAATCAAACTATGCTTTAAAAAAAAAAAGTTTCACGTTCTAAAAATGTTACTTTAACTTGTTTGTTGGCGTTTGACCACCGCCTTTACTTGCCAGAACACTTTCAGGTACTCATTTAAGGCTGGCCCAGGTCAATTTAAAATAATTATATATTAAGAACCTAAAGCCACACGCTAACAGCAAGTTAAAGTAACATTTTGAGAGCATGCATCTTTCCCATGGTAACGTGGATGTGATCATTTCGTGGACCATTTTGTAACCACTAAAGGGGAACATTGGCGCATTTGAGTGTAGCTGTATTGGATATATGGTGGTATGATCGTATGATGGTCTCAGCTCGATTAAAGGAAACGTCCAACTCATTCTAGTAGGCGCAAGCTGTACAAAAGAGGCAAACGCAACTCAGTGGACCATGTGGGAATCCACTGGATTATGTGAACAAATCTATACTCACTAGCGTGTTCTGAACGCCGGAAATATCTGTCAAAGGTGGGTTATTATAAAGCACTAATATCGGTGTGGAAGTTAAGGGGAAACCATCACATTATGTTCTCAAGATTGGCAATTCGTAGTTCTTTAAAAGAGGTGTTAGATGTTCAGAAATTGCATACATGTTTTGAGATACGGATGTGGAAGTTAAGGAGAAACTACCACATTAATTTCCCGAGAATAAGTGTATTAGCAATTCGCAATGCTGACACAGAGGAATTGACATGTACAGAAACGTTAAGTCAGTCTTCACACTGACCAAGCTGAATGATAAACCATAATATGGCAAGACCTCATGTTTAACTAGGGACAAACAACGATGGGGAAATCGTAGACATGTTGGTTGGCAACGATAATGTTAATCGGTATTAGCCGTTAGCAGATTCTGTGTCATGCAAATAGTACGTTTGGTCCAAACAGAAATAACAGACGGAAAATGGAAAGTAGGGATGTGTCACAGTTATGGCTTAAACGTTGTTAATATGGTAGCATGTATGTTGTATTATAACGCAATGACAACATTTCGGTGATATATAAGTCCTTGGCAGATACGAGAAGTCGCCTAAGACGATTAATCACCCCATAGCAATTGATCAGTTAATTATAACAATGAAGGGCAGTCGCGGTAGCGCAAAGGCCAACATGCTTTCCTGTCTTCCCGGTGGATATGTGTTCGAATCTCCACCGAGGCGGATCTTAAACATTAAGTGGTCCAATATTTAACGGGTCTGGACCAGCCTGAATTGTATACCAGAACATGTTTTGGGAAGTAAAGGCGGTGTTCCTGATTTAGATCACGTCGTCCATTTAATATCGATTGTTCTGATAAAAATATTTGGCCAGCACCATCTACGGAATATGCTTCAGTGAGAGTTAAAGGGTCTTTACTTTACAGAGGATAAATATAGGGTGTATTTTTAATGACTGTGCAGTGTTTCAAATTATTGCCGGTCCAAGTTTTGTTTTCACTCGCTGTAAAGTTCATGCAACATAATAGGTAAACACAAAACTTGGGCCAGCAATATTTTCATATACTGCACAGTCATTAAAAATACATCATGTATATTTATCCAGCGTAAACTGAGTATTGATGGCGACTGGGTGGTAAGACAGACAAAGTTGAGGAATATGAAAGACTGTGGACATGTAAAGCGGCATGCTTGTCTGGAAAAGATCATTATGGGGGAAGGCATACTGGGCAAGCGAAGAATTGGAAGATGACGTCGTAGGTGCATTGAAAATGTGGAAGATAATTTACACATGGCAGCAATGGAGGCAGGATATCTGGCCTATGATAGAGAGACATTTCTCAAGACTGTTATGAGTTAGTATTTTGCCCAGGACAAGCAACACTTGATTAATGTTACTTAACGTTTACTTTATACAGCAATATTAAAGACAATACTTCGTAAATTATTGTGTGGATTCAAAATGTGCCAGCTGGGGTGATTGTCAATGATCATGCACTTAAACTGCCAGCTGCATGAAATGACCAGGGGTATGCATGAAGTTGGGGATGTCAATGTACATAACCTGTATGAGATTTGCTGACCGTCGGTAAAGAAGCAAATTAAGGCTGTTGAACTTAAATGTTACCGAGCATATATAGAAGAAAAGTAGTATTTCATGGAATCACGTGCATTCAAATATAGACGGTCTAGGCAGGTTCAGATTGAAGCCAGAGTTGATAAAAGAGGTACAATAAAAAGAGACAGGTTAAATATTTCGATCACAGTAATAAATTCAGTGCCAAACAAAAAGTAAGTTTGGACCAAACAAGAATGGATAGCGAAAAATGGGAAGCAGGGGTTCGTCGCAGTTAAGACTTTAAAGTTATTAATATGGGAGCAGACATGTTGTATTATTACGCAGTAACAACATTTCGGTGATATATAAGCCCATGGCACACACGGATAGCCGCTTAACACGATTTAATCATCCCAAGGCACTTAATCTGTTAAAATACTATTGTAAAATCATACTGGAAGGAAGAGTGAAGGTCGGGTGAGAAAGAGATAGGCAGCTATACAAGTGGATGTATGATATCAAGAAATGAATGAATAGTACTCTAAGAGTGTACAATAGGGGAGAGAGATGGAGATTGTTGGAGACCGATTGCAGCCAACAGACATTGTGGAGATGGCACCTATTTGAATTATTGCTAGTTACAGAGCAAGTATTAGAATACCGCGGATCAAGTGAAAGAAAATGGCGACATCCTAAAAGATCTGAACATGGAAGAAGCCGAGCCCATAAACAGCTTCGTGTCTGGGAGACTGAAACTCTTTGACTTTATTCAACATGTCAGTGGTTTTAGACAGGAGGGTCAAGGAGGACCTGGTTGCTGGGAGCGGAGGCAAGGGTCTACCAGCACGATGGTGGACGCAGGACAATAATTGATTCAGTGCCGAAGGATAATATATCGCCAAATGTGACCTCTCATTTGCATAGAATGACGATATATCGCCATAATAGGGTCATTGTGTTATTTGTTTTGCTTCATGGCATCTTACACTAGTTCGATGCTCAGTTATGGAAATTTACATTATAATTCTTGTTCATTTGATTGTGTATCATGTTTGTTCCAAACCTACCGTTTGCTTAGCAATGAATCAAGTAAATGCACCTTGGCTATGAACATGTATGAGGCAGGGGAAGTGGCGAAGGATTGTTCCTGTGGGTTGTGAAGAGGGTCATTTTCTGTAAAGGAATTGCTGCGTGACGACGACGACGATGATGATGATGATGATGATGATGATGATGATGATGATGATGCTGATGATGATGATGATGATGATGATGATGATGATGATGATGATGATGATGATGATGTCAGATAGGTTACACTTACCTTGAACTGAACCAAGAATGACCTTACGCACACAACATTGCACAAGTCAAATGTAGTTATCTTTATTTACACATTCTTTCTACCGGTGATACACGTCCGATTACAGAGTTTGAATAATAATAACAGGTCTAGACTTTCTTCTCCAGTATGATGTGCACAGAAGAATACGACGTAATCAGCTTAACACAATGATATCTTGTTCATAAAAGGGTACGCATTTTGCACAGACCACGAATAAACAGCCACTATGTTGTTTCTTGTGTCTTTGAAATATAAGGAAGTTTACTTGTGTTGCTGCGAGAAAAAGCCAATTAGAGCTAAGCGATTCACTATCACGCTAATCAAGTTCCGCAATACAAGAAGCAGCCAAAGCGGGAATATTGTAATGGTATTTGCGCCTCATCTTTGAGCTCACATACTTACTACAAATCCGAACAAACCACTTTCATATCCCTGCATCTCAGGATTTCTTCCAGATATTTTTCCTCCCTGGCATCGTTTCTGTGAGGCTGCAGCCGGGATCTGGGCGGGGCATCAGCTGCCACTCACTCAGCACGGTGTCAGAGATGATAAGATAGCGAACTGGTTCTCAGAGAAGCTGACCGATGCTGAAACATCAGAACCAATCAGCGGCGAGTCTGCCGATCACTTGTAGTCAAGAGCTGCTCTCTGCTTTGGTTTATACTTTAATTACAACCTGGAGATAGCGGCCGATGTACGGAAGCGAACTTGATAGCAAACCACAGACCTCAAGGACAGTAGGAGCTCTGGCATTGTCCCTGGCACGGCTAACTGACAGAGATGGAAGCCTGCAGATAGCACATAACAGTGTCTTCATGGCAGATGTTTTGTAATTAAAATCGTGTCTTTTCCTTCTGCAGTAATAGTTCCTTGTACCATTGATTATATGGAATTCCAGAACCTAGAAGGATTGTGCTGAGGTAGTTAACTACCGTTTTATTTCACATGATAATACCTGAGGGACAGGTTTCAGCAGATGACTGTTTACACATTCCCCCATGCATGCATTTATATTAACTGACCCATTGCCAAACAAAAGTGTAGATTTGGACCAAACACGTTAAACAGTCAAGTGAACAAGTATTATAATGTAAATTTCCGTTCACTGAGAATTAAAATTGAGGTAGTTAACGCGAAACGAAACAAATAAACACCATGACCCTGGTAAGGCAATATATCATCTTTCTGTTTAATTGGAGATCACATGTGGCGATGTATTATCCTTCGGCACTGAATCGGTTAAATTACCTTTGGCTTCTTCTGATAGACATAGACGTGGTCGACAGGATAAGAGCGCTCGCTCTTAAACTTCCGGCGCGCTGATGGCGAGGTAGGCGGTTTAACGCCAACACTGGCATTAAGTTGGAGTTCAAACGTTGACTTCTTGATCAGAGAGCAATGGCAAACTGCTGAACATTCAGTTGCCTAGAACAACAACCTGGTATTGACTGCAACTTCCTGCAAAGGACATGCAATTTCATGTAATTTCTACTTACAGTCGATGCCGTGTGGTGTTGGTGATCTTGTCTGTCCATAGCCCTCTGTCTAATGTACTGTCAATCTTCTTATAGTCGATGCCGTGGAGTGTTGGTGATCATGTCTGTCCACAGCCTTCTGCCTAATCTACTGCGAATCTTCTTATAGTCGATACCGAGTGTTGTTGGTGATCATGTCTGTCCACAGCCCTCTGTCTAATGTACTGTCAATTTTCTTATAGTCGATGCCGTGGAGTGTTGGTGATCATGTCTGTCCACAGCCTTCTGCCTAATCTACTGCGAATCTTCTTATAGTCGATACCGAGTGTTGTTGGTGATCATGTCTGTCCACAGCCTGTCTAATGTACTGTCATTCTACTTATAATCGATGCCGTGTGGCGTTCGTGATCATATCTGTCCACAGCCCTCTGTCTAATATACTACGAATCTTCTTATAGTCGATGCCGAGTGGTGTAAGTTACCATGTCTGTCCTCGGCCTTCTGTCTAATATGCTGCGAATCTTCTTATAGTCGATGCCGAGTGGTGTTGGTGATCATGTCTGTCCTCGGCCCTCTGTCTAATATGCTGCGAATCTTCTTATTGTTGATGCCGAGTGGTGTTGGTGATCATGACTGCCCCAGCCCTCTTGTTCGCGTCTTGCCAATCATTTCTGATACTAACGTTCTTCCATGCCATGACGTCAGAATATCCAGCATCTTTTGTCTTGGTGTCCCTCTCCTCTCCTCCCCTCCAACTTTTCCGTTGTGACGACATACTCCAGCTTCTTCCTTCTCATTACATGCATAGAGAATCTGGACTGTTCTCTTCTCATGCGAGAAACCAGTTCTCTTTATGAGTTAACTGCTTTTTAAAATATCTGTATATTCTTATAGGATGTACTCATCATTCTTCTATACAGCCACATCTCCGCAGTTTTCATATAATCCCTCATGATTTAGCTATGACGTGTACTCAAAAATATAGAGGGTTGGTGAACATAGAATGTGCAACTGCATTATACAACTCGTAGACTAAAATCGTTATCACATATTTGAAATTATGACACACTGGAATAATCATACAACTTAGGTCTTTAAAAACTGCTGAAAATGTGTAATAAAGATGACACATGAAAGAACATGAAATTATAACAATCGTTAGAGGTGAATTAAAATAGGAAATTATTTCAACAGATATGCACTAAAATCAGAAACGTGATGAAGAAAGAAAATACTTTTGAATACATAAAACAATGAATATCACTGACTGTAGAGCTTCATTTCTGGTTCATTGTAATATTCTGGATGTTTGGGTAAATAACAATTAACTAACTATGATTTAAATGCATTGGTTTTTTTTTTTTTTTTTTTTGTTACACCAGTTTTATTAAGTATGTGTGTTAATTTGATCCAGTGATGAGACTGAAAATGAAAGAATGTAACTGACAACAAGGAAGAAATTGTGATTTCAGCAGTACTTTGATACCATCAATGAAATCAATCAAATCATTGAATCAGGTTGCGCTTTCTCAATGAAGGTTACCAGCAAAGGATCTCAAACACTTTTTTTTCGCCTTTGTTATGTACTCGGACAGACTGCTGGTCGTCCATCTCTTGATGTTATCTTCCCACTTATAACGCTGTCTTCTTGCTCGTCTGCCTTCCACTCTTTCCTCAAGTAATGTTTTATAAGGGCTATTTATTTCAATCAGACCAAAATAGTTAACTTGTTTCTTATTTATTTATTCCACCAACTATCTTTTCTTCCCAAGCCTCTCTAGAACCTCTTTATTTGATTGTTTTTGTTTCCATAAAACATCGATCTATTCTCCTACATATTTACATCTTCGGGACTTCAACTAGACTTTCCAATTGCTTGTTTACGGTCCACGTTTTCATTTTTGATTGCGTTATTTATATCTTAAGATGTATATATTTTTCATGTTACTGAACATGTTTTGACTATTCCCATTCTCTTCTTTTTCTCTATTTCACTTCTGCCATCATCTGTTGTTACCTGACACAGATATAGCCGTTTTAAACAAGTCTGTGGATTGGAACTAGAGCTAGAAGTCCATCGCACAATGCCTGGGCTTTGATTCAGAGAACATGTGTTGCCCATGCAGCATGATCCCTCGCCACACCTTGCCTTGTTTTCTCCAGAGGAAAGGATTACCAGTTCGTCTGGAACAAGGTAGGCTGCAGATGCTGCCGGCTCAGCATCAAACCTCCAAGAACAGAAGGTGAGTAGCGGCCAGGCCCTCACATCTGGGTATTTGACTTAGAGGCGTTCAGCCATATCCCTCAGCTGAGTGCCTCAAACCAGTGTCTGGATCTGTGTGAGCGTGTACTTCTGTCAATCTCCCTCCTGACCAAGTGTCTGAACCTATACAAGCGTGTACTACTGTCAAACTCCCTGCCTGACACTGTCTTCAGAGCGGATCACGTGACCAGCAAGATTCCACTCGCAGGAGATATTGCTCGTCTATGTGCGAACAAATCTCTACTGAAGACTGAATAAGTAAAGAAACGTTTACTGTTGTGTTCATTGCTGCCTTCTCTTCCCATAAGATATAAACAATAGTTTTCTTTTCATGACCTTGCTCCGTAAGATCTTGTAACTCCTTTTCACCTTCTTCCACCAACACTGTATCATCAGTATATCTAGGACTGTTTACTATTCTTCTGTTGATGTTTATTCCAGGAAATTCTTCAACTTGTGTAAAACTGCTTTTCTGTATAAAACTGTCAAAACTGTCATTTACTGCCAATATAGTACCTTGCGGTGTATGGCAGAGGGGTCTTTGAGCCTGAGGAATTAAGGCCTCCTGGTTAGTGCAGTCACCTCGAACTGTGCAGGTTAGGATTTCTGTATATAAGATGAAAAGGGCCAAGGCGCCCCAATGAAATAAATACATGTTTTCAGTGACCCAGGCTCCCACATTCACCCAGTCTAAATGTGATGCCAGAAAATTACCCGGAAAATAAAAGCGGCTGCTGTTACATTGACCGTATAATCAATCACGTGTCTATCGGTCTAACACGCATAACCCATGTCTTACATGGAACACCATATGCCCAGAACATATCGTAACATAAAAATGGGGTCCTTTACTTTCCCTTTACTTGCAAGCGTGTGTATTTATGCCTGTCTGCCTGCCTGCCTGCCGGCCCATATATATCTATATGGGGTTAGCATCATATCTAACACGATTGCAGGTGTGGAAAAGGGCCATTTACTTTTGTTTACATAGTTTGTTTCCCTAACCAATTCTATGTCTGCATGATTTAGAAGTTTCCGCGCACACGCAGGCATGTGTGTTCGTGTGCGTGCGTCTGTGTTTATAACACATATATAACTGTGAAATAACCTGGAAGATGCCATCTGCTTTTTATGAACTATGAAATCAAAAATCAACATCGATGAACTCGAGACATTCCTATGCGGCTTGGTCCCCTTCTGCAGATGCCAACAAATACTTCATGTGCTGCACGTCCCCGGCATTCTCCTCTAAAGGTTGAGAGTCGTCGAGATCCTCCGGTTACCCACGACTCATTCAGCCTCCCCAGATGTGAGTCTTTGGTTTTGCTGCACTGTTCACTCTATCCCAGAGAGCCTTCAGCAACCCAGTTTTGTCATATTCTAGACGTGTGTACAGGAGCGGCAGCAGCCCATTGGCCTGTTCATTTTCTCGCACACCGGCACGCCCTTTGAAGAGAATCCAAAATACACTCTTGTCCTTTACATTTTCAAGCGATGCAAGCTACTCCAGTCAAATCATATCAGTTTCTATTTTACATATCATGATACAGTATCACTATGCACATCACAGACTGGTATAGAAAACTTAATAACCTCAACCCAAAGAAATAGTGAAAATCACAACTTATATCTTAACATAGCAAAAACAAAGATAATGCATACAGATAAAACAACCATGGAGAAAGAAACATATGTTAATGAGGACAGATTGGAGGTGGTGGAAAATTTTGAATATCTTGGGTCATTGATTACCAACAATGGTGAGACAATGAAAGAAATTAAACGACGACTATCAATTACTCTTCAAAGACTAAAACAACTTAATAAACAATGGAGTGGGACATATAGAACTACAAAAAATTGATTTTTAAGAGCATGCATCTTTCCCATTGAAACATATGCTTGTGGGATATGGACACTTACTAAACAAGCTGAACAGCGCATAAATGCTCTTGAATATAAATGTTATAGACGAGTTCTAAGAATATCTTGGGTACAGAAAAGAACAAATGCATCCATACTTCAAGAGCTGAATATTGAAGAGGGATGTCTATTAAAGACGATGAAACAAAGAAAATTGATATATTTTGGTCACTTGAAACGTCATGAAAGTTTGGGTGAGAACAATAATTGAGGGGTATATGTCTGGGAAGAGAGGAAGAGGAAGGCCAAGAGAAGATGGGTGCAGAATGTGGCGGATGATCTCCAGATGGGTGTATCCAACGCGGGACATCTTGCTTGTGATCCAGAAGTTTTCCAGAGGGTTGTTATGGGAAAGAGGTTCTACAAAAGACATGCTACTGAATGAATGAATATAATGCTTTGCGAGTCTATCAGAAACACGGCATGTGGCTCTGTACTGTTGTCCAGCCATCAGGCAGCCACCGTACAGCCTCCACCTCCATTCTCATGCTGGTTGCCAAAGTATCATACGCCAGACTCTTCTTTATTTTCACGCTTTTGCAATGAAGCCCAACCCCCTCGGCTTACATTTCACCAGAGACCCATTCGTGCATACTGTCATATCACTTGGCCGTGAGTTGCTATTTATCAGCCATTGCACTGGCATCTCTGTCTCAGCCGCTGTCCATCCCGACATCCCCGGTCTAGTGTGACTGTCAATCTATGTTTGGCTAATTTGTTGACTGGCACCGTGGCCCATTCCTGTCGCCGCGCTATCTCATCGGTTGCATAGACGTGTTTAATTGTATCTTCAGTTTATGCCATCCAAGAAGTTCCACTCCTAACCCGTGTCCCCTGGTGTTATCCAGTACCTCCCCGTACAGAGCGTCCTCCTTGCCCGCTGCAACCCCAAGGAACATTTTTGCCTGATTTGTGTCTATTATATATGGATGGCAGAGCAAGTATACGTTGCGTGCACACAATGGGCGGTTCCCTTATGCATCCCAGAATAACTCTCATGGCCTCATTTTGCACGCACCTGCTTTCTATTATGAAACATCATCTGTTATAAATCGTCCAACCAACTTTGCACTATATCCAGTTGTTGTAGCAACTATTTCTTACACATCCACTGCTTTTCTTTAACAGCATATTTCTGAAATTACGAAGTTCAAACGCACTCTACAGCGCTTAGTAGAAACACAGTTTATGACTCACGTGTTAAGACAATTATGTTAATGTGTGTTACTCAAAGATTTGCATTTGGGTGATTACCTCTTTTGTTATCATCTAATATATTTATTTCATGGCTTTAAAGATTGGGCGACAATCAAAGCAAAGCCTTAGAGGAAAAGCAACGAGGATTTGTACTCAAATTGCTATTGGAATACTCAACGTTGAAACTCTCTGGTTGCTTATGAATAAGAGGGGAGGAAGGGGTGGGGTTGGGGGAGGGGGGCATGTGTAGTCTTGTATTTCACTGTCCGAGTATAGTGACGTCTATTCTTACATTCTCCTTCTACTTGTTCTTCTTGTTCTTCTTGTTCTTGTTCTTCTTGTTCTTCTTCTTCTTCTTCTTCTTCTTCTTCTTCTTCTTCTTCTTCTTCTTCTTCTTCTTCTTCTTCTTCTTCTTCTTCTTCTTCTTCTTCTTCCTCCTCCTCCTCCTCCTCCTCCTCCTCTTCTTCTCCTCCTCCTCCTCCTCCTCCTCCTCCTCGTTCTTCTTCTTCTTCTTCTTCTTCTTCTTCTTCTTCTTCTTCTTCTTCTTCTTCTTCTTCTTCTTCTTCTTCTTCTTCTTCTTCTTCTTCTTCTTCTTCTTCTCGTTTACAAACTTACTATCTGTTTGTCTCTCTTTTTTTCGGTCTATCGGTCCCTCTATCTGTCTGTCAGCAATCTGATTAAAAGTTCTCCTGGTCTTCCCTCTCAGTTTTGAGATTCTTCCAGAACCCCTGCTAATCCCCCGCAATCTAAATCACTCCACATATGGGTTCTCAATCTGTTCCTCCGCCTTCTCCACCTGGTCCCACAAGCGCACGACCACCTCCCCCGTGTCCATAGGCAAAATTCCACCAAGAGGTGCCCTCCCTGCTAGCCTATCAGCCTGTTCATTCTCTCGTACACCCGCATGGCCAGTGCAAAAAATCCATACAATTCTCACGATCTGTGACCTCTGAAGCGACGAGAGCCATTCCACACGAAACATTCCTTTCTCCATCTTGCTAAGCATACTCTTTGAATCCGTAATGAATACAACCTGTGTTGCAGTAGTCTGTCTATTTATATGTAAATCTATTTCTCTGCCTGTCTGTCTGTGGTCTGTCTGTCTGTCTGTCTATCTATTACGAATCGGGTTAAAACTCAATAGGATCAACTTTATTACACCGGGTTTTATCTTATTTATCCACAATAATCCACAATTAAACAATTAACCGCTTGCCGAAAGCTTCTCACAGAACACGAACTCTGTACTCAGGAATCCACCCATAGGATCTCCGAAATCTGTCTATCTTTCAGCCTATTTACGTTTCTTTATGTCTGTCTGTCTGTATTACTGTCTATTTGTAAATTGATCCTCCTATTTAAATCAAAGGGGAAGTGTAAAATGAGTTTTCTTGATGATATTGCATTATTAACAAATACACATACAACACACACTTTCGAACTTCAGCGCCTTCAGATAAACAAACATCACAAATGAGCAATTGTAAAATTAAGAAAGTGGAAACGAAGAAGCAATGTCACTTAACGGGAAGAATAAAAGAAGATTTAATAAATTAGCAGAAGACATTTCCATACGTGCTCCTTCATCATCTGCAACAGCCAGCGAAAAGTCCCAATACTAATGGTACCAATAGCAGTTTGATTGTGTGTTTGTGTGTTGCCGTCCTGAGTGTCGGTGTCAAAGACTCAGGGAAGACCACCCTGAATGAGTGGTCTACCTCAAGCAGAATAGAGGTAACCCAGTGCCCCTACATGAGGGCAGGGTAGGTGTAGGTGGTAAATAGGAAGGGGAACTATCAAACAGTTCTCTCATGAGACACGGAGGTGTCAACCAGAGAGTAAGCACTCTGGTCACGGCGTAATCACGCCAGCGTGACAGATACAGAGAACTAGACTCAAGAGAGACCACGACTCCAAGCGTGCTGAGTGATGCAGCACGCAGAAGCCGAAGTACGCACAAGGTCACTCCGCGTACCGTGTAATCAGCACGCGGAGATTTCCTCAGACAGGGGACAGACTTCGTAGTGAACGCATCGCTTAGCGTCGATGCGTATTCTTTAGCCAGTAGATAGAATTAGCAATAGGGTTAGGAACGACTAGTGATAGGCAATTCTGTGGTGTATTCATGTGTGATTTATTAGCGACCGTTTTTGTGCATTGATGTAATGTAAAGAGCCTGTGGCAATAAAATGTATAATCAATACCTCTCGTACGACTGACAAATCTTTTGTGTGGTGCGAGAGAAGTTATCGCGTAATGCCTGAAGCATCGCTTGCTGCTTGAGGTAGACCACTCATTCAGGGTGGTCTTCCCTGAGTCTTTGACAGTCGGTCTGAACCTCTGGTCAGTCCCTGCAGCACCATTCTCTCCAAGCCGTGTGTGTTTTATCTGTTCTGCTGCACTATTCACACAATTCTATATGGCCTCGACCACGTCTGCCTTATTGTGCACGAATATCCCACGAAATAGGGCAGACCCAGCCAATCTGCCGACTGCTCGTTCCCCAACACACCAGCATGTTCTGGGGGGAAAATCCAACAGATGCTATATGTGATTACTGAATTGATTGATTGATTGATTGATTGATTGATTTAGGAACCGATATCACAGCATTCGGGGCATTCCCATAAGCGCTCCGTCCCCATCCTCAGCAACCAGCGAAGAGTTCCAACACTCATAGTACCAGTAGCAATCTGATTATATGTCCATCTCGCCTTTCCTCTGAGCGTCGATCGTCGGCCAGATCCGCTCGTACTGAACTGAAGCTTGCACTCTGCCCAAGGCATACCTGTCTTCACCTTTCTCAGACTTTATGAGTCCGTTCCAATCACGACACGCGTGTTCTGTTTGTCTTCCAGCCAGCTGATTAAGGATGATGATGATAAAGATTATAAATAAGTTAAAAGTTTGTTGCATATCCTTTACAGGACGCAGCAGTCAACTCCAGCATTTTTCGGCTGTTTGCGATTCCTAGGCAAGTTTACATTCAGTAATTTACCATTGCTTTCTGAACGACCCGCGTCATATTTTTGTATGGAAACCAACGCAAGTCGGCCTGCTTCAACATCTCCTGCAGCTGTGTTTCGAACGTCGTATGCGGGATTACGATATTGCATTCGTAACTCCTTCGCCGCGGAGCCGGCTAATAAGTGACAACAATTGAAATGTTCATAAATGAAAATTTGGATACCGGAAACAATCATGAATATATAAATAAAAAAAAGATCGGTATATGAGAATGCAGCGGACTTGTTCGGGTAAGTGTTAGGAGATTACGCTGACTTTGACATGGACGCAGTAGAACATGGGTTCAGTGCCACGTCTCGTCGTTCGCTGCGAGAGGAAAACACCGGCCACCAATTCCTACGTGATCTCAGATCTACGCAAATATAGTCCTAACACTTCACTTGGCCACATCGTGTTCTTGCTACGGGACACGTTTGTAGTTAGAATGTTTCCAATTCATGACACAGTACAGCACAGCACAGCACTTACAGACTGGGAGAGGTTAGAACCCAGCCGGTGATGTGTCCTCCTCGCCTTGTGGGTATTTCACTGACAGGCTCCAAACCGATGCTGAGAGGTAAAACGTAATGACAGGAAAATAAATAAAAATTAACACGTAAATTGCTCCAGAACACATTCTATAAGACAAGGAATGGAAATTGGCCAGCAGGAATAACCATACAAGACAACCTGTGGGTGGGTTTAGGGAAGAGGGAGGGGGTGGGGGTAGCGGTGGAGACTTCAGAAGCTCCGTTATGTCCATGACCCATACCAGAGGAAACGCAAGGTACACGTTGTTCGCTGAAGTAGAAGAAAAACAAATATATTGGGCAAGAACAACAATAACATAAATATAACAAATAACACTCAAAATAATTTTTTTTTTTTTGGGTTACTTTCAACATGTAGAGAACACTTGTTACACGCTTTAAGGCATATCATGTTAGACCAACAGATGTATAGATCATTAGGCACTCAATGCCTGATGTAGACAATACCCCACCGGCGGCCTTCACTTGCCTGTCAGGTTGGGTCCACATGGAAGCCCGGGTGAATGTGTAAATTCCTCCTCGTTGCGAATTCGAACCCACGACCACCGTTCCGGCGGGCAAGAGTCACCAGGCTACCACAGCGTCCACTTTCCTCGTTCATTATACAGTTCTTTGTCGACTGGCGTAGACGATCATATTTCTGCACATCTTGCCATCTCCAACAGCATGGATCAATTCGTGTCAAATTCAACTACCTTCTGTGCAATGACACAAGACTGCCAAGAATTTTCTCTGTCTGTCTTCCTCACATCTCTGTCCACGAATCTGTCCAGCTTTTTTCAGTTTTTCTCTTGTCCTGATAATGTCATGTTCATGTGGCCCCACCATCTAAGTATCTATCCCTTGATCTTCCTCTGATGCTTTTCCCAACAATTTTGCAAGTTGTCGCTCAGTTTTCAAGTTTGTTGTCGCTCAGTTTTCAATTTTATTTCCGCTTATAACGTGTCCAAAACGCCTTAACTGTCTGTGTCACATTTCTCTGATCAGTTTACCGTATTTAGTTGTTTCTTGACGTAATGCGTCATTCATGTTTCTCTCCGTCCATGATATTCTTTTCATTTCCCCCAGGAACCACATGAACAATGTCAATAGCTTTCCCCCCCCCCCCCCCCCCCCCCCCAGCTTGTCCGCTTTTTGTCAATGTTTCACTTGTCGTTCTTGTTATTTCTGGCTTGATTTCCCATACTTTGTTCAATAGTTCATTTTGGTCATTTTGTTTTTAAAATTTGATATTTGCTAATTTGCTCACATATGCAATATTGTCATTCCTTATTGATATTTTCTAATGTGGTCACTTGTTCAGTCGTGTATTTCTTATTAACATTTTCTGTTTTCACTTGTTCAGTCGTGTACTTCTTATTGATATTTTCTTATGTGCTCACTTATTCAGTCATGTATTTCTTATGGATATCTTCTAATGTGTTCACTTGTTGAGTCTTTTATTTTTTATTTATATTTTTTAATGTGATCACTTGCCCACTCTTGTGTTTTTTATTTTATATTGTCTAAAGTGTTCATTTCTGTGAGTGAATGGCAGGTGGTATCTGGCAGTGGTAATTTGTCACCCATTATTTCAGAACAACTTATAATTGATGCTTTTACCTCAAAGATTACCAAACGTAAGGTCATCAGACGTCCCGGCTGTTTATGATATATTTCTTGTCACGAAAAATGCTTCCGAGACGCCCATATGTCTCGGTTTTTCCTGTGAAATGAAAGATTTAACTAAATTGAACTGTTTCTAGATTTTCGATTGGTAGAACTGTTTAAGATTAGGAGCAGAATTTTTCAGGCAAAATATGTATTTCAGAAAATTGAAATATCTTATGCAATAGTTCACTGTCATTTAATGTTAGAAACATTTTATATAGGACGTAATTTCTTGTGAATCCCTGAACGTGAATGAACAAATTAGGAAGAGATTGGAAACAAAGAAGCGCGGTTCCCGAGACGATCGTTGTACTGTTTTGGATTGCCAGAGAAGATAACAACGATTATTTTGAAGATTCTAATGAAGGTAGAACATTAAATAAAATTGTAATAAAGGTACAAACACAGTTCTTTGGTTATATAATGAGAAGAGAGACATTGGAAAACTTCGACTGGAAAGATCAGTGGGGGAAGAGGGGCAGGCAGACCGATATCAATGATGCTGGATGGACGGAGACGGTGTCGTGCAGGAATATCATCAACAGAGTTGCTCATGGGCACAAAGAACAGAGATCAGTGGAGAGACGTGAATGCCTTCGCCAGTCGGCAGGGCACATGATGATGATTACTGAGAAAATTAATGTATGTAACATCTTTGATTCTAAGAGAAACGTCCCGCTATCTCGGTTACCAGATCTGACTACTCTAACCAAATGTGACTTGTCAACGTAAATATGTACATGTTCTCTACAGGACGTCGCAACCAACTTTAGTGCTTGTTATTTATTTATACTAGGCATTGTTTACGTTCAGTAATTTGCCATTGTTTTCTGGACGACCGAAAGCTTCCAAATCGTCTTCAGCTGAGTTCGAACCCTGGACTCGCTATGTCGGAGAATTGTGACACGTGCTCACTACACCTAGGTCATAGCGTCGGCCATGTCACAGCACGGCAATGAAATACGAGCCGCATACTGTATGTAATCTGGTTTTCTAGTGTCAGACCCACTGGGTCACCTTAAGTAAATGTGTAAAGAGTAAGAGACCACTTTACACGCGGCTGTTTGGTGTATGGTGCTAGCCGCATAGTTCTATAGACCGATCGCCAGTGGGTGGATTCTGTGGTCAACACAACACCGGTAGCTTTTGCTTTCTGGGACATTTCCCGATACCCATGTTATGTTCAGTCTACCTGGGAGACAGTCGCACTTTTTTTTTGTCACGTTACGAGAAGAAATAAATTGGAGAACTCGGTGACAACTGGCAAGATTTAGGGGAAGAGAACAAGGAGAAGGCAGAGAAGTAAATACCTGGATGACTTGGCTATTTGGTATGGTCGAGACCAGAACACTGAGTTGATCCGCGACTCTGGTGATCACGTGACATGGTGAAACATGACCGCCTACGTTTAACTCTATGGCGGATGATGATGATGATTACCTGGGAGAGCACGTCAATTTTACTATTTCTCCTCGGTGGACATTCAAACCCATGGCCGGCAAGGATGCTAACCTGTGCGCTACCGTGGCTTCCATCACTCAAAGTGGAGTATGTTACATTTAGGGTCATTTCTGAGCCACTTCCAGGTGCACAGTATTTTAAGAATGAAAGTGCTACGTGGAGCATCTACTGTTGTATGCGTGTGAGACCATGACAATTAGAAAACAAACTGCGACTCATCTGAAGAAATGTTTCTGGGATAATGCAAGATAATGGCTGGAGAGAATACAGTGTTTGAATAGCTGAATAACATGGCAGATTGATTAGAGAAAGAGGGTTCAACGGGTCGACATCATTGCATGTGGTTAGAGGTGAGTATGGCCGAATGGATAAGAGCGTTTGTTCTTAAACTTGCGGTGCGCTGATGCCCAGGTAGCGGTAAGGGTTCAACCCCTACACCGGTCAGCTTCACTACAATGTTGACTTCTTGTCCTTGACTTGGGGACGTAAATTACAAGTGCCCAAGAAGTCGGAGCAGGTTTGCATGATGGCAAGGAACATTTTTAATAGGGAAAGCTAACCACACACAAAATGCAGTCCTGTTCACTAGAAATAGTAGCAAGTGTACGGACAATGTTTGAGTTAAAAACGAGCGAACAGGAAAAACATTACACCGGGTTTATCTCATATGGCTCGGTCTCTCTCTAAAGAGCACGAACTCCGTAGCTCCAGCGACGACTCCCAGGGCTCTCCGAGAAAATATCACTTTCAAATCGACTGACGGAGTCCAGAAACGAACCCACAAACTTTCGAGAACGGGCCAAGCGCCTTAACCCTTTCGCTATGAAGAACCCCCCCCCCCCCCCCCACCCCCAGATTTATTTGAGAAATTACATAAAGACAGACACGATTCGCTGCAATTTTATAAGGACATGTCATATTTCTTTCCCGTGACAACAATTGAACAAATTATGGAAAATCAAACAAGATGTGACAAGTGAATCATGAACGATTTTGAATTCACCAAACAAGAAAATCAAGAATGTCCATCCTAAATGCTATAATCAATATTCTAAGAATACAAATACTGACTTTCTACCAGACTTGAACATGCAAGAAATCTGGTTCATAAACAAAAACTTGCCTTGAAAATGAAATACTTTGACCATGTTAAACCTCCCCGTGATTTGGAAAATAAAATACTTTGACCATGTTAAACCTCCCCGTGATTTGGAAACTGAAATACTTTGGCCATGTTAAATTTCCGTAATTTGGAAACTGAAATACTTTGGCCATGTTAAACGTCCCCGTGATTTGGAAACTGAAATACTTTGGCAATGTTAAATTTCCTTGATTTGGAAACTGAAATACTTTGGCCATGTTAAACCTCCCCGTGATTTGGAAACTGGAATACTTTTTCCATGTTAAACCTCCCCGTGATTTGGAAACTGAAATACTCTTTCCATGTTAAACCTACCCGTGATTTGGAAACTGAAATACTTTTTCCATGTTAAACCTCCCCGTGATTTGGAAACTGAAATACTTTGGCCATGTTAAATTTCCTTGATTTGGAAACTGAAATACTTTGGCCATGTTAAATCACAATATACAAAACACTGATCAGACCAGTTGTGCTGTATGGCTCTGAAACCTGGAGTACAACGAAAGGAGACGAAGCCTTGTTACAAACCTTTGAGAACAAAATTTTAAGACGCATCTTTGGACCCATTAGGGATACACAAAGTGGAGAGTGGAAAAGAAGAAGTAACAAAGACATTTATGATTTGTTTAAGTCCCCGCTAATCACTGGTATCATGAAGGCTAATAGACTACAATGGCTGGGGCATATAGAAAGAATGGAAGATAATAGGGAAACAAAACTCGCTTACACTCAGGAAATAAATGACCGTAGACCCCGAGGTAGACCAAGAAGGCGGTGGAGAGATAATATACATACAGACCTACAAGCACTTGGAATCAACGACTGGCAAGAGAAGGTCCACCAAAGAGACGAATGGAGACAGATTGTATTTGCAGCAAAGAACCTCAATGGCTCGGAACGCTGAAGAAGAGAGAGATGTTAAATTTCCTTGATTTGGAAACTAAAATACTTTGGCCATGTTAAACGTCCCAGTGATTTGGAAACTGAAATACTTTGGCCATGTTAAACGTCCCAGTGATTTGGAAACTGAAATACTTTGGCCATGTTAAACGTCCCAGTCATTCGGAAACTGAAATACTTTGGCCATGTTAAACTTCCCCGTGATTTGGAAACTGAAATACTTTGGCCATGTTAAACGTCTCCGTGATTTGGAAACTGAAATACTTTGACCATGTTAATCGTCCCCGTGATTTGGAAACTGAAATACTTTGGCCATGTTAAATTTCCGTGATATGTAAACTGAAATACTTTGGCCATGTTAAATTTCCGTGATATGGAAACTGAAATACTTTGACCATGTTAAACGTCCCAGTCATTCGGAAACTGAAATACTTTGGCAATGTTAAACGAACCTGTGATTCGGAAACTGAAATACTTTGGCAATGTTAAACGAACCTGTGATTTGGAAACTGAAATACTTTGACCATGTTAAACGTCCCAGTCACTCGGAAACTGAAATACTTTGGCCATGTTAAACGAACCTGTGATTCGGAAACTGAAATACTTTGGCAATGTTAAACGAACCTGTGATTTGGAAACTGAAATACTTTGACCATGTTAAACGTCCCAGTCACTCGGAAACTGAAATACTTTGGCCATGTTAAACGTCCCCGTGATTTGGAAAGAACAGCGGTGGGTGGCATGGTTAGTAATAAATAGATAGACAGTATACGTGTGTGTGTGTGTGTGTGTGTGTGTGTGTGTGTGTGTGTGTGTGTGTAAGTGTATGTGTGTGTGTATGTGTATTGGTGTGTATGATGTGTATGTGTTTAAATGTGTGTATGTGTGAATGTTTGTATGTGTATGTGTGTAAATGTATGTATGCGTGTATTGGTGTGTATGTATGTTTGTGTTTGTGTGTATGTGTGTATATGTGTGAATGTGTGTGTGTATGTTCGTGTATGTATGTATATATGTTTATGTGTGTATGTGTGCATGCAGTTTATGCGTAGGAGTGTGTATCTGTGTGTTATTGAGTGTGTGCATAACTGTGATAGTATGTGCAAATAATGTAAGTATGTGTGTGTGTGTGTGTATGTGTGTGTGTGTGTGTGTGTGTGTGTGTTTATGAATGTGCGTGTCTACGCGTGTCTGCCTGTCTCATAACATGGTAATATGCATTGTTTATGTTTACAAAATCCATTTGACAATGTGTGTTTTTTTTCCCTATGTGAATGTAACAAGCACAGTTGATAAACGAAAGTGATTGGAACTGCCAAATTTGTTCCCAATTTGTGACCCTTTGAAGAAAAATTTCGTTCGTTCATTCGTTCATTCGTTCGTTCGTTAGTTCGTAGAACAGGCAGGAGTCGACCATTGTGAAAATGTCAAATGAAAATGCAGGTAATTTCTAAACGACTAAATGCTTTTTTAGGAGCAGACATATATATACACAGATCATCACCTTTTGGTAAGTAAAATTAAAGTCAGATGAAACTCAGAATTTCTCTGGATTTCCGGGAGTATTTCAATTATTTGGTGCTTCTTGTAATTATGTTCTTATTCCTCCCACCCATAGCCGTTTACGTCCTCATTCGACTCAAGCGCCATCTGACTCAGATTAGTACAATCACCAATACTTTTAAGGACATGATACAATCACCAATACTTTTAAGGACATGATACAATCACCAATACTTTTAAGGACATGATACAATCACCAATACTTTTAAGGACATGATACAATCACTAATACTGTTAAGTACATGATACCGATACATCCAAACGAATTACATCAGAACTGCAGCAGATTCTTGTGTAGCTAGTTCTCTTAAGTGATACTGTTATTTTCCAAATGTCTGTACTCATTTAACACCGCTATCACAATCTAGTGATCAAGCGGCTAATGAAACTACAACATTATATAAAACAATAATAAAGCGAAAAACAGCTTTCTTTGATCATGTGATGAGAAGAGAGGCATTGGAGAACATCATGACAACTGGAACGATCAGGGGGAAAAGGGGCAGCGGCGGACCAAGAGAAATGACGCCGGATGGATTGAGACGGTGTCATGGAGGTTTGTCATCAGCAGAGTTGATCCAGAACACCAAAGGCCGAGATCTGTGGAGAGATATGAAGGTCAACGCCAACTGACAGGGCACATGATGATCATCATCACAATCTAAAAACTCAATTCTGTAATAATTAAAAATGCAAGCTATAAGGAGATATATAAGTCGCCATTGTTATATTAAGTCATGAGGTCTCACACGCGTCCAAAGCTCAGATCAAGAATGCTTATTCTTCATGCCAGATCGTCATCACCCTAAGACAGCCCCGTGACTCAAGTCTTTGGTGTGAACCCTGCTCTATGCCGGGCACACTCCGGTGTCTACCCATTATTACTGTCATAGACTCAGCATATCTCATTACGGCCATGATCGCGCACATTTTTCGGGATAACACAGGTGATTTCTAACAAAGCAACAATTAAATAAGGTGCCCTTTGCATCGTGAGGCGTATTGAGAATTTACTTCTAGCTTTATATGGTGCTAAAGCCTTATATGGTGCTAAAGCCTTATATGGTGCTAAAGCCTTATATGGTGCTAAACTGCTGAACGTAAACTTGCCAAGACATCAACAACAGGAAAAAATGCTACTTTTTTTTTTTTAACTGCAAACGGCCTGTAAAACATATGCAACCAACTTATTTTTTTTATGGTGCTAGACCAGTCGACTCTCCAGGAGAGACTGGGCAATAAAACACCGGCTACTCTTACATCCCCGGACATTTTCTAGTACCCATTTCAATCAATTTTTAAAAATCTCCGCCTGTATATAGATTAGACCACATGACAACCGGCTCACTGGCAAGCATGCTATCACTGAGCCACCGCTTACTCCCCTGCCAACAGAAACGTCTCAATAATGATCTTTCCATCTAGAAAAATACTGCGGCAAAGATGTAAAGGAAAGTACCTTTAGCAACATCGTTACATAAATAGAAATCTAACAACATAGAAAACTGCTACAAGCCAATATTCTAAAAGGCTTTGAACTGGCGGACCCCCCAAATTTCTATAAACATATTTCTACCACACACTGCCTCATTTAAGTCTTAACGTTTCTTCAAACGCAGGCTGTTCCAATTTTCATGTTTCTCGGTTACGACCCTGGAGCCTTTAAACGGGTGGCCACACAGCTTACACCGCGCTATACTTGCATTAAATTCAGAAGCGTTTCCACCTTAAGGGTGGTACGGGTCTGTTGGATGTAACTACAAATTAACTAGGAAAACAAGGGCATATCGGCAACTGAGGGTGATACGATCACTCCCTGGTCGGATGACAAAACAAACAAGGTAACCATTAGACGGAAAGGAAGTGATCGTATTTCATTGAGCGTCTGGTGGTTGAACTGGAGGCTCAGTGGGAGAGAGGGAGACGGTTGTGTGGTGATCTGGGGTATCCGTTTGTGTAATCATATGTAAGACAAGATGTCTATAAATATACAGGGAGGTAGGCAATTAGTCAGACACAGGCTGACCTGCCGACCTACCGAACGACCGATTGAAGGACGGACGGGTGGACGATGACGACAGGATGAACAGACAGGCAAACAGTCGGACAGTCAGACGGAGAGACAGGCAGATTGGCGGGCGGTCGGGTGGGCGGACAGACAGACAGACAGACAAACAGACAGACAGACAGTCAGGCAGGCAGGCAGACAGGCAGGCGGGCGGGCGGGCAGGCGAGTGGACATACGGGCGGGCAGGCGGACGGCAGACAGAAAGGAGGGCGGGAGGGCGGACGGACGGAGGAACAGACAGACAGAGCCTAGTCTAAAAATTAACATATAAAGCAGCAATGTAATCAGTCGGATAAGGAGATTTGAATGGTGTCAGCGGGTTGAAAATAACTCCGTCATACTTAGTGTGAACATAACTCCGTCATACTTAGTGTGAACATAACTCCGTCATACTTAGTGTGAACATAACTCCGTCATACTTAGTGTGAACATAACTCCGTCATAATTAGGATGAACATAACTCCGTCATACTTAGTGTGAACATAACTCCGTCATACTTAGTGTGAACATAACTCCGTCATACTTAGTGTGAACATAACTCCGTCATACTTAGGATGAACATAACTCCGTCATACTTAGTGTGAACATAACTCCGTCATACTTAGTGTGAACATAACTCCGTCATACTTAGTGTGAACATAACTCCGTCATACTTAGGGTGAACATAATTCCGTCATACTTAGTGTGAACATAACTCCGTCATACTTAGTGTGAACATAACTCCGTCATACTTAGTGTGAACATAATTCCGTCATACTTAGTGTGAACATAACTCCGTCATACTTAGTGTGAACATAACTCCGTCATACTTAGTGTGAACATAACTCCGTCATACTTAGTGTGAACATAACTCCGTCATACTTAGTGTGAACATAACTCCGTCATACTTATTGTGAACATAACTCCGTCATACTTAGTGTGAACATAACTCCGTCATACTTAGTGTAAACATAACTCCGTCATACTTAGTGTGAACATAACTCCGTCATACTTAGTGTGAACATAACTCCGTCATACTTAGTGTGAACATAACTCCGTCATACTTAGTGTGAACATAACTCCGTCATACTTAGTGTGAACATAACTCCGTCATACTTAGTGTGAACATAACTCCGTCATACTTAGTGTGAACATAACTCCGTCATACTTAGTGTGAACATAACTCCGTCATACTTAGTGTGAACATAACTCCGTCATACTTAGTGTGAACATAACTCCGTCATACTTAGTGTGAACATAACTCCGTCATACTTAGTGTGAACATAACTCCGTCATACTTAGTGTGAACATAACTCCGTCATACTTAGTGTGAACATAACTCCGTCATACTTAGGATGAACATAACTCCGTCATACTTAGGATGAACATAACTCCGTCATACTTAGTGTGAACATAACTCGCCATGCTTTGGCTGAACATAACTCCGCCATGCTTTGGGTGAACATAACTCCACCATGCTTTGGGTGAACATAACTCGCCATGCTTTGGATGAACATAACTCCGCCATGCTTAGTGTAAACATAACTCCGCCTTGCTTAGTGTGAACACAACTCCGCCATGTTTTGGGTGAACATAACTCCGCCATGCTTTGGGTGAACATAACTCCGCCATGCTTTGGGTGAACATAACTCCGCCATGCTTTTGGTGAACAAAACTCCACCATGCTTAGTGTGAACATAACTCCGCCATGTTTTGGGTGAACATAACTCCGCCATGCTCTGGGTGAACATAACTCCGCCATGCTTTGGGTGAACATAGCTCGCCATGCTTTGGGTGAACATAGCTCGCCATGCTTTGGGTGAACATAACTCCGCCATGCTTTGGGTGAACATAACTCCGCCATGCTTTGGGTGAACATAACTCCGCCATGCTTTTGGTGAACAAAACTCCACCATGCTTAGTGTGAACATAACTCCGCCATGTTTTGGGTGAACATAACTCCGCCATGCTCTGGGTGAACATAACTCCGCCATGCTTTGGGTGAACATAGCTCGCCATGCTTTGGGTGAACATAGCTCGCCATGCTTTGGGTGAACATAACTCCGCCATGCTTTGGGTGAACATTACTCCGCCATGCTTAGTGTGAACATAACTTCACCATGCTTTGGGTGAACATAACTCCACCATGCTTTGGGTGAACATAACTCCACCATGCTTAGTGTGAACATAACTTCACCATGCTTTGGGTGAACATAACTCCACCATGCTTTGGGTGAACATAACTCCACCATGCTTAGTGTGAGCATAACTCCGCCATGCTTTATGTGAACATAACTCCGCCATGCTTTGGGTGAACATAACTCCGCCATGCTTTGGGTGAACATAACTACGCCATGCTTTGGGTGAACATAACTCCACCATGCTTAGTGTGAGTATAACTCCGCCATGTTTTGGGTGGACATAATTCCGTCTTGTGTCTTTCGTAGGCGAGCCATGCTTCTCCTTCACAACATGTTCTCTAGCAGCATGACGATTCTGTCGGTGGGCAGTTGTGCCTCTCCTGCCCCGATTTTGTCGGTGGGCATTTGTGCCTCTCCTGCCCCGATTTTGTCGGTGGGCATTTGTGCCTCTCCTGCCCCGATTTTGTCGGTGGGCAGTTGTGCCTCTCCTGCCCCGATTTTGTCGGTGGGCAGTTGTGCCTCTCCTGTCCCGATTTTGTCGGTGGGCAGTTGTGCCTCTCCTGCCCCGATTTTGTCGGTGGGCTGTTGTGCCTCTCCTGCCTCGGTTATGATGCAAATGTTTGACTTGTTGTCTTGATGTCTTATCTGTTCGATTTCGTACACCTTTATTGTTGTGAGTTCAGGTTGGCAACCATGGGAGAGACTTATCATACTTTACTAATGTGTTGTGCTACACCTGTCTCTTCTGTATCTGAGCGTTTCTTTGTATCTTTCGTGTCTACCATCTGATCAATAGCTGTCGACTTCCTTTCTTGTCTACTTCTCCAATTCGATGTTGTGTCTTCTGAACTTTCTATTAGTTTGTCCTCTTCCGGTCAATCTGTTTATGTTTAGTTCTTATGCTCTTGGCTTCAGCCTCTGTTTGCAACGATTGGTTCTTGATTTCTTTCTTCATCAATACCAGCTTTTTCTGTTTTCTTTTCTTGAATTTATTTCAGTGTTGTCTGGACCTGCTCTGTCATGTCCGCTAATTGTGCCACGTCTCATCATCATCAAGTGCCGTGCCGGCTGGCGTAGGCGTTCATGGCTCTCCACAGATCTCGGTCTTTGGTGTTCTGGATCAACTCTGCTGATGATATTCCTCCATGCCACCGTCTCAGTCCGTCCAGCATCATTTCTCTTGGTCTGCCTCTGCCTCTCTTCCCCTCGATCTTTCCAGTTGTCACGATGTTCTCTAATGCCTCTCTTCTCATCACATGACCAAAGAAAGATGTTTGTCTCTTTCTTATTGTTGTATATAGTGTTCTAGTTTCATTAGCCTCTTTCAGGCAATCGTTGTTAGTTACTCTGGCAGTCCAAGGAATTCGCAACATTCGTCTTAAAAACCACATCTCTGTTGCTTCTAAGTTCTTCCTAATTTGTTCATTTACATTCCAAGATTCGCTGCCATACAGCAAAACTGGTTCTATATAGCATTTTAGTACTCTCTTTCTTACATTCATTGATAGCGACTTATTGCATAAGATACTCTTCATTTTCTGAAATGCTGTCTTTGCCTGCGCTATTCTGCTCTTAATCTCTTTTGTACATCTTCCATCTGATGTTATAAGTGCCCCTAGGTATTTAAAATTATCCACTTGGTTGAGAATTTCCCCTTCTATTTCTATGTCACATTTTGGTGTCCCCATTTTCTTTGATATCACCATTGTTACTGTTCTCTTGATATTCAAGGACAGTCCTTTCTGTGCACTCTCTGTTACTACACTGTCCAACAATTGTTGTAGGTCTGTTGCATTATCCGCTACCAATACTGTGTCATCTGCATAGCGTATATTGTTTGTATTATATCCTCCGATTAGTATTCCTGGCTTCTCTTTGATCTCTCTCATTATTACTTCGCTATATAGGGAGAAGAAATCAGGTGACAAGACACACCCCTGTCGTACTCCTAGCTTTATCTGTTCGTAACTACCCTCTTTATTTCCAATTTTAATTGCTGCTACTTGGTTCCAGTATATATTCTTTATTATTCTTAAATCTTTCCCATCAATGTTGATATCTTCCAACATTTTAATCAGCTCATCATGTTTTACTTTATCAAATGCCTTAGTATAATCTATGAAGCATAAATATATGTCTCTCTGTTTCACTATTGATCTTTCTATTAGTGTTCGTAATATATATATTGCATTGTTTGTACCCTTTTCTTCCATAAAACCATACTGTTCTTCACTAATTTCCATTTTTATTTTCTTTCTTGTTCTTCTCATTATAATTCTGAGTAGAAGCTTAGTGACATGGTTTATGAGGTTAATTGTACGAAAATCTTCGCATTCAAGTGCTCCTGGTCTCTTTGGTATTGCTATAAATACAGATTTCAGCATATCGCTCGGTAAATATCCACTGTTGTAAATATCATTCAGTATTTTGGTTAATATATCTACCCCAAATTCTCCCAATACTTCTAATTCTTCTTCTGTGATTTCATCTGGCCCAGCTGTTTTTCCGTTCTTCATATGTTTCATAGCGTCAGCGACTTCTTCTTTTAGAATAGGTGGGCCTTCTAAGTTACTTTCTTCTGTTAATTCTTCCCTTTCTCCATTATATAAATCTCTTATATACTCATTCCACCTCTTCA
Organism: Cepaea hortensis; assembly: GCA_963921405.1. Classification (NCBI taxonomy): domain Eukaryota; kingdom Metazoa; phylum Mollusca; class Gastropoda; order Stylommatophora; family Helicidae; genus Cepaea; species Cepaea hortensis. The sequence goes on along the minus strand of OY992889.1, from coordinate 75,715,205 downwards.
TTATAGCACCTTCCTCCAATAAAAAATCTGTCCTGTTTTTGATTTCAAACACCCTGTATTTATTCTTATTTTTCTTCCTGTGAGCTCGCTGATTTGTCTGTGCATACTTTTTTTTTTATCTTTAATGGAATTTAATTCAATTTTCTGCATTGCTCGTTCAACCAACTTTCTTTTGCCTTCACACATTTATCTCTTATTTCTTTATTTATCTTAGCATACTCTTGTTTGTCATTTTTATTCTGTTTCCTTTTGTCCATCATCCTTAAGATTTCTTCATTCATCCATTTTTTCTTAGCTTTTTGGCTTCTCTCCGGTAATATTTCTTTGCTAGTTTGATGAATGGAGTCCCTTAACATTTCCCATTGTTCATCTATACTCTGTATTTTAGCTATTGCATTGTACCTATTTTTCAGTCACTCTGTATTGTTTTTGAATTTCTTTATCTACTTTCAGAACCTCTTTATTAAGTCTCAAGTTTTTAACCATTTTTTCCCCTCTCTTTAATCTTACTTTTATCTGTCCACATAGTGGTACATGATCACTATTACCGTCAGCACCAGGCATTGTCTTTACATTAATTAATGCATTTCTAAATCTTTTATTAATTAATATGTAGTCAATTTGGTTGCGTATTTTCATATCAGGGCTTTTCCATGTGTATAGTCGTGTGCCACGTCTGGCAAATTCATTTTCTTGATGCTCTTCAGTTAATCTAGGATACGCTTTACGGCATCTACTATTGTCTGTCCAAAAATTAATGCCTTCATTCACGTTCAATTATTTTGAAAACTGTCTGTTGCATAGTTATGCAATATTTCCTGCCGTCTTATATTTACCCCCACCCACGGAATATGTCTTTGATAGGTCCAAAAGTAACTTAAATCATGTAAACCGGCGACACTTCTTTGATGTTTGGTGAAAAACTCGTGATTTCTCGCTAACAAACTTGGTTTACAGCAATGCCCCGTTCCACTACACGAGGCTCTTGTCATAAGGCCAATCCCATGTCACACGTGCAAATTAACTATTCAACGTTAATGTTTCCGTGTGAAGGCGTAATACATCTAATAATGTGCACTTCATCTCTGACCCGTAAATTATATCAATCAATCAATCATGTGCCATGCTGGAAAGTGTGGGCGGTCATGACTCGCCATTTCACTCGATCACCAGAGTCGTGGATCAGCTCAGTGTTCCTGTCTCGTCCATACCATGTGGCCAAGCCATCCAGGTATTTTCCTCTCGGTCTTCCTCTTGGTCTGTTCCCTTCGATCTTGCCAGTTGTCACTAAGTTCTCCAATCCATTTCTTCTCATAACATGTCCAAAAAGTTTTGACTGTCTACATCTAATTTCTCTAATCAATTTACGATTTTCATTTGTCTCCTGTAGTACTTGGTCATTGGTTTTTCTGTCTGTCCATGGTGTTCTTTGCATTTTCCTCAGAAACCACATTTCTGCAGCCATCAGATGTTTTTCAGCTTGACTGCACATTGTCCAAGTTTCACATCTATACAAAAGAACAGGCTCTATGTATCCTCTCAACACTCTTTTTCTCGTTTCACTTGACATCTTTTTATTGGTCAGAATGTTTGTCATCTTGCTAAAGGCTACTTTCGCCTTGGCGATTCTTGTTCTAATCTATTCAAGGCATCTCCCATCAGATGTTATGACTGTTCCGAGATAATTGTACCGATTCACTTGTTGAAGAATATTTCCATTTACTTGTATATTACATTGTGGTACTTCTTCCTTCCTACTGACGACCATAACCTGAGTCTTTTTACAATTTAATTCCAGCCCCAGCTGCTCACTGTGTACAACAACCGCATCTACTAACTGTTGCAGGTCCTGCGCATTGTCTGCAATTAATACTGTAGCATCTGCATATCTAATGTTATTGATGTTTCGTCCTCCAATGCTGATTCCATTTATGTCTTCTACATTCCTGAAAATATTTTCACTGTATAGGGAAAAAAGATCTGGAGACATCACACATCCATGCCTAACACCTCTCTTAATAGATTGATATTGTCCCACTTCATTATCAATTCTTATGGCAGCTTCTTGTTTCCAATATATGTTTTTTATAAGTCTAATGTCTTTCTCATCAATTTGTAGATCTGCAAGCATATCTACCATGTTGACATGTCTAACTATATCAAAAGCCTTTGTGTAGTCAATAAAGCAAAGGTGTATATCCTTGTTTACTTCTATAGCACGTACAATAACTGTTCGCAGTATATACACAGCATTTACAGTACCCTTTTCTTCTACAAACCCATATTGTTCTTCCCCTATTTCAGGTTGTATTTTCTTCCTCACTCTTTGCATGATAATTCGTAGCAAATTCTTTGTGATGTGACTCATTATACTAATTGTTCTATGTTGATCACATTCCAAGGCTCCTGATTTCTTTGGGATTGCAATAAATACAGAATTACATAATTCAGAATGTATATCTCCAGTATCATATAATGTGTTCAGCAGTCTGGTGACTTGCTCTAGTCCAAATTCTTCTAAAACTTTAATCATTTCTGTTGCGATGTTATCTGCACCGGGGGACTTGCCAGCTTTCATATGCTTAAGAACATTTCGAACCTCCATCTTCAAAATTGGCGGTCAGACTATAGTAGTTGTTGTACATTTTGGTTTATGTGCTTCACGTCCTGCATCTGCTTTAGTTGACCCCGTGATTGTGCTCCCCCCCCCCTCCTCCCCCCCCCCCCCCCGTTATTCTTGTTGATGATACTTAATGCCTTCTCGCCTGTGTGTGGCATGTTCGACTTGATTGTCTCCTCGATGCATTGTAGACAGAGGCATCTGAGATATCTAGCTCTGCGAATGCCGAAGCAAGTGGCACATCTTCTGTTGAGTTTGGGCTTCCCGGGGCCGGTGTTGATTTTAGCTTGTGGGCATTGGCTGTATAGAATATTTCTTTAAGAGTATTTGAAAACGCCAGCCTCTCTCCTACAGTTCGTACGTGTGTGTGTGTGTGTTTGAATGTCTGGCACCTGAACCACTGCAGCATTCGTGGGATGAAGTGTTCTGGGTGTGGTTCCTTCTTATCCCATTTAACGTCGACCGGTATATCTTGACAACAGCGAAGGGAACATTGTTTTTGCTGATTATCCTTTCAGATTCCGATACTTACAGATTGATGTTTGCGTTATGGATTTGACTCCTGATCTCGTCATTAGAAAGATGGGTCTTAACTTTTCTTATAACCCATTTTCTTACGGATCGTAGTACTTTGGACACCGTCGTTATGTCAGGTAGCAACTAGGTCGTTTTTGCTTTTCTTGATATTATTTATCATTAGGATTGTTCTCTTCGCCATGTTGAGGCCGAACATAGCTCAGTCAATGTTAAGGGGGAACTTCGCCTTGCGCCTTTCGTCGGTGAGCCATGTTTATCCTCCCCAGCACGTTCTATAGCAGGATGAGAATTTTGTCGGCAGGCAATGCTGACAGTCGTACCTCTCCCGCCCTGGTTTATTTCAGCTGGACTTTATCCGCGAAGATGTTGCTGATTAAGTGTTGAGACACCGCTGGGCTTTTTTCTTCGTGTTGTCTGGTTGGCTTCTCCAGTCGCTGATTTCTGGGTTGCTGGGTTCGCTTGCTACCTTCTGGGCTGTGCTTGTTGTCACTTTGAGGATACCAGGATCTGCTGCGGATCTTGTGTGTCTGCTTTGTGTCGCCGAGTGACCACCATTCACCCTGTTCTGCTTCGCCTCCGCAATTTTCTGTAGTTGAAGATAGCGTGCCGTTTCTTGCCCTTTTAGTGCGAACAATCGTCTGCAATTTCTCTTGTTCTCGATATCCCTGTATATGCAACCTCGTCTCCTTCTGCAACCAGAATACACATTTATACTGCAATAGTTCATGCCTTTTGCTGCCAGTGTGTGAGTTATTGTATTGTCATTGTGCTTAAGAGTTAAAATATGGTCAGTTTCAAACGCGTAAATGTTAGAACGAATGAAAATTAGTCAATGTGACTATTTAGTCATTTATTTTTAAGCGACTTTAAACAAACCCACATAAACATAATTCTAACAAAGGATTCATGGTCAGTCAGGAAAAGGGTCCTCTATTCCACATAATTAGCAAGTTTGCCTGAACACGTTAGGCGTATTTCTAAATCTAAACAGTGGGTAAAGAGCACCCAGAGTTAGCTTTGTTAAAGAAATCGACGTATGCATGTATGTGAGTGTATTTCGACAAATTATTTATTTTCATAGTAGTAAGAGAAAGAGTGAGACAGAACAATTGTATCGTCGTGAAGTATAGTGACTATTGACAAGATATATCGACGAACTTGATTGTTGTGGTCGCCATTCGCCAAGGCTCACACGCCTCCGATAGCAACTTATTTGTATCAACAAGATGGTGTTGCGTGGTCTCGAGGTATGGTGTCCCGGGTTCAAACCCCGTTGAGGACCGGGGCAAAATTTCGAGTTAAAAATCTACCCAAAGTATTTCAGGATCCTCGCTGATGCTACAGAGTTCGTGCACTGAGCTGAGTTTCTCCGGACTCAGGCTTGAGTTAGAAGTAGAACGGAGCAATTGTGGGTTCCACCCGTGTGCCGTGATGTTGATCCTTCGACTAAACTAAACTATCAAACTAAACTATCAAGAGCAGACCAGCCTCTTACGGCGGTTTACACCAACTGGTTGAGGCTGGAGAGTGGGACAGAACAGGCACACATCAGTGGTGTGTATTTTAAGTGGTTCTTTGTAGACAGAACCCCAAGGTTTGTCAGGAGCCGGCACGATTGCCATGTAATGGACGTCACAGCCCGTAACTAGCTAGTAGAGGCTTTACAGATGTGGTCTAGGCTTTGACTGATTAATTACCACGGGATGATAAATCGTTGTATTCAAACTTCTCGTAACTGTCAAGGGCTTATAAATCAAACTATAGTTAAAATACCAATACAGTAGTCTTCCCTATTTCAAAAATTTAGTTGCATCTACTTCACAGGACGTAGTAGTCAACCCCATCATTTTGACAGTTCGTGATTCCTGTGCAAGATTTACGTTCAGTAGTTAGCCATTGCTTTCTGAACGACCAGCACCTATATCTTTTCGAAAAAAAAGCACCTCTGTGTTTCGAACCTGGGTATATAGATTTACGAATCGTGCCGTAACCCCTTCCACTAAAATACAAAATTTCTGCTACCATATTAGCAACTTTTAAGTCGTAACTGTGATACACCTCTATACCCATTTTCCACCATCGATTTTTGATTGGTCCAAACCTACTTATTGTTTGGCGCCGAATCTGTTCAGAGACATCTCTCGATGTAGTGAATGTCTAGTGAAATAAACAAACTATGTTGCAGCCAAACTATATACAGTGTTTTGTTATTATTCGCACAGTGTCCTATACTCATAACCAGTCTATGACAATACAATAAATATTTTGAGGTGAGTATTGTCATATTTAGACATTTTGCCACGACTGCCGTCATAGAATTTGCTATTTATGATTTTCAGTTGTCGAGAGATTGTTAACAATCGCAACCTGCATATGTGACTTCTGTTTTTCCACTCCTACCCACGTCGGGTAGATCTATATATAATCTACTGACCAGGAATCCAGAGGAGAAATATCATCTGCAAGGGAAATAAATGTGTAAACTTGTTCAGCATTATATCAAGAAACGTTTACGTCCCTTTCTAGTTGAGAATTGCATGACAATTGCCTAATTTTTGTCTTTCTTTGGTCGTTTGACGTTTGCCGAAGAATTTTTCTCTTAAAAATAAAATTAATAATACATTCGCATTTGGAAACGGTAGGTTCGAATCCCGATGTGCCACCAGTTTTAAACTCTTATATTGTTTCCTGTGTCCATTAGTCTCTCCTGCTGTGACAGCTAAGCAATATATGTGAATTTGGTCTCGGGTACTTACGGAAGCCCACATGATAACTCTAGGGGCATTTTCTACACTTATCTCACTCTTTATCTCATTCAGTGATGTCCGTCAAAAAGGCAGTCTTTTTTTTTTTTTTTGACAAATACTACTGTTGAGTATTCGCATATTCCAATTCATGTACTAATGAGGTGGGGTATCTGGTTCTCTTCCTTAACGTATGTCCTTCCTGTGCAATTTCTTGAAAACTGAAAATTATCCAGTACCTTTTCTATGAGGAGTCTGTGTGGTTTAGTGATCAGTGCGCTTGCCTACCACGGCAATGTTCCGAGTTTAATCACCAGCAGCTGTAGGATTCTATTTTTGTCCCCGACCAAAGTTGTTCAAGGGGTCGACTCGGCTTCATAAACATAGATACTTGACAATTGTCTGAATTCATTGGGGATTGCCTGGGGGGGAGGGGGAGGCGCCAAGGTAGCGAACCGAACTCCCCACACCATATACCATGGCCTAGACTATGTCATGGCCTACCACTACACACCCGTCATTGTTTTCTGGCTTTCCCAGATACTTATTTACTGCTACCAGCTACCTCTCCTGCTGGTTCCAGTCTTATTCCAGGCCATATTGGGGTCATTTAGTGTTCAAAATATTTCTACAAAATGGTGCGCCTGAGAGGTCAGTAATACCGTTAACTTTTCTTTGTGTCGTGTGCACTATTGTTTGTGTACTGTGTGCCCTTTTGCTTGCGTCGTATGCAAATTTCTAGATGCCCTAACTACTTCACCGGCCCTCTATTACTTCTTCTACGTGACTAGCGACCCTTTGCCGTGAAGTTGGAATCGCGACTAACTAACAAACTAGCGAACGAACGAACGTTTCCCCTTGGGCCCTGCGTTTTTTCCATTGATAAAAATGTAGCCTTTATTTTACGCTTTATCTCCCTTAGTTAATTAATTTGTTGTGTTGTGTCCCATTGATAACAGAGACACCCAATCCTTGCGAAACAATTGTTATTATTATCTCTTCAACACATTTTGCGAAATAATATCATGCAAACAGCATCGTTTTTGTTTGTTTTTTGTTGTTTTAAGAAGCTCCTTGTTTGACTTGATAAATCTGGAGAACAACAATCCTGGTTCATTTTTTTTTCACATCACATATACTCGGTTAATTTTCGAATTGCTGTTTTGCACCCACCCAATATCAGCGTGAGTTAGTATACGGACTCTATTTCATTTAGCTAGTAGGATTTGCTCCGATGACACACTAAAAGAAGAATTAGACACCTTTCACCAGGCTCTGAAATCTAAACCAGTTTCATCAAGCGTCAATGCCAATCAGCCAATCCTACCTCCACAGAATCAACGGTTCCCAAACTTCAAGTGTTTC